>JANAVB010028200.1:4368963-4468963 GCA_029216955.1 Iris pallida | reverse complement strand
GAGGATTCCATATATTGGAGTATTCTTCGTATATGTGCAGCTGGCATATTCACGTACTCGGTCCTACGTATTATGGGACTGGGGCGTTACATGTTTTTGTGATGGCCCATGCAGGTCAACGTAAATATTGTTGGGTTACATGACTGTGCCCAACAAGCCTGCATATAGGAATAGGAATATCTCATCCAGAACTACTACTACCTCTTGACTTCCAATCTTTTTTTGAAACTTCCTTGATTATTTGATTTCCTCATATCTAATCTTCCTAATATCAGCTTATCCTCTTCGTGCTAACAGTATGCATTTAAGAAGCGGACGCACTTCTGCTTTGGCCATCACATCTGGTGAAGAGGCTACCCCGGAGGGACAGAATCTTCCCATGACTCCAGCGACACCATACCAGCCAGGACAGTCGCAGCCTACTACGACACCGACGACGGAGTACCCAGAGATCGTAGCACCCACAGGCAGCCAGGTTGGGCAGACTACTACCATGCCACCAGAAGGGAATGTACCTCTGCCTCCACCACCACAATTTTCTCAGCAGTTTCCCCCACAGTCGGGACCTCAGATGCCTCCACCACCGACTGATGGGAGCCCTACCTCTCAGTTTATGTACGCCATGATGCAGGCTCAGTGGCAGCAGACTGAGCTGATGAGACAGACGATGATGGCAGCAATGCCTAGACCTCCACCACCACCTCCAGCACCAGCACCAGCACCAGCACCAGCAACGGCTCTGCATCCTTATGAAGGCTCTATCAAGAATTTCACAGATATGAATTCTTCATATATGTGCAGCTGGCATGTTCACGTACTCGGTCCTACGTATTTTGGGACTGGGGCGTTACACTATTTAATACATTGCAAAAATGCATAATATAGTACAAGACTTATATAGTAGTGCATGGTACATATCATATGACCTTCGATTACCTGGAAATCTGTCTCCCGAGTAGGACTGGTCAGGTGCTCATTAGAGGCTATGTTAGAATACACCCTCAGGGCACTGTCAGGTACTTGGGGTATCTGGATATAGGGTGGCAATGGGAGAGTACACATATAGGTGCCCTAGAGATGAGGATACTCCTATACTGTCTTGCATATAGCATGTACCCTATGTACCCTTATTACTGGGCTGCTATGCCTTATCTTAGACTTCTTCACTAGTCTGCACAGGTTCCAGTCTCCTACAATTTACTCTAGGATACCTCTCCTAATGTCTATGTGAAGTCACTAACTCCCTTTCTTAAGGGGACATCACCACTAAATACTTATCTACAACCTGTAGGTGGTTTTCTACTAGGACAGATAACATCTACATCAATCTCCCTGGACACTGATATGTTAGTACAGTTATGTACTGATGTATCAGTGCATCTGATACATCAACCTCTCTTGGCCATATTAATATACATCCCCTGATTTCATGTACCCTTCAAGACTGTACCTCCAATACCAGGATCCAGGTAAAATCCAATGTACCATGTGTACAATGATACATGAAAGTATCTCATGAAGGTATCCCATGCTAACTGATACATGTATCCACTCTTCACGTCTAGGTATCCACTGACAAGGCCACATATGCCTATGGATGCTTCTGTAATCTGGTCCTGCATACAGATTTACATATGCATTCACCATCCACAGGGTTGGACTGATACCCCCCTTCATGATATCTGCCACCTATTCTAGTCTACTAGCCCAACCTATATCTCTATGAGGTCTGTACAGACCCATCCTATTTTTGCCTTGACTCTGCCAATGCCATACTCATACTTCTGTGCATAAACTCCCTATTATCCTACTGTTCTATCTTTATTCAGGTCCCTATCAACACTGTGTACAACTTAGGACACCCTTACCTATGTATAGGCTTGCACTAGGTTTATGTGTCACTTGATAATATCCCCTGGATACAGGGGAGTCTACCTGTGCTAGTGCCTAGGTGTACAGAGGAAGGTAACCCTTGATGGTCTTTAGTGGTTGCTAAGGAGGACCCCTCCCCATCCTACGAATTGACCCCCTGAGTACAGAGAACCACCTCTCCCATTGGGATCTTCCTATGACCAGTGCATACATTTAATACATCTATATGTAAAGACTTACACCAGGCCTATCCTCACATGTCAATATCTACAGGGTACAGGAAAATCTTCCTGGACATTGAATCAAACATATGGCTTTCCATAACAGGGATTAAAAATAAAGACAGGGGAATACCTGAAGCTTCGAACGCAGGGCTTAGGGTAATTCCTTAGGCTTCTCCTTTGATGGTTGTGCGGCGAGAAAGAAATTGGTATTGCTAGGGTTAGAGGGGAGGCAAGAGTCGGCTGCCTAGCCCTATATATATTCAAGATTCGGATAGAATCAAATTTTTTCACAGGGATTAAGAGGATTTATTCAAAGTTTGAATCCTCATCGACTTCAGGATTTAATTCTAGGTCCTGTGTTATCAATTGGCCGTTAGAAATATGATTTAAACTAGAAGGTTTTGCAATCCAGCCCTTGTATTCCAGATATTTGCAAAATACCCCTTTTTGTTTCCCTTTTCTATTATAGGACTTAATATTATACATATTTCATATATTATATATATATACATTACTTAATTAACAAATCTAGGCATTAATTAGTGATTCAGCAAATAAATAAAAATAGGGATTTCGGGTCAAGGGCTCACAGGTTTTCTAGTATAGAAGAATGCATGCCTATTAGTCTTCTTGGGCATAGTTTTGGTATGGTTTGGTCTGGCAGTGTTGGGCATGTTCCGATGATTCGGTAATTGACACGTGTTAGAATAGGAAGCAGCAACTTAGGCCGTTTTCCTAAACTAATTTCTAACTTTTTAGAAGTGTCATATAATCTAGTATAGTCAGATGTGAGTGATTCTAATCTGACATGTGCACACTGGAGACTCTTTCTCTCCTTAGATAGGTCTTCCTTTAACTGGATAATAGTTTGGTCTTTTTTTTGAATTGTTTAACAGTCTCGTATAACAACAACTTAATAGAAGAAAGCTCACCAGACTCATTATTATCTCTAACATGATCTATTAGGTCGGTAAGTCTTCCTATTTTACCTTTGTACTCTTTGAGTACCTTCTTAGAGGTTTTATATTTACTACGCAGTTTTCTGTAATCATTTAGCAGGTCACTGAAAGCCTCTCCTAGTTGCTCAAAGGTAAAATCATCATAAGGGTCAAATTGAGGATTATTGATTACCTGATCGCAAGCCATCAAGCATACATTTGCAGCGTCATCTTATTGTTCGTCTTCTGAGTCGCTGGCTTCACTTTCATGCCATGTTCTTGTATTGGCATACTTCTTTGATGTAGATTTCTTCAAGTAGCCTTTGTCATATTTGCTGCTTTTTTTTATGATGATGCTGTTGGATAGTCTTTCTTCATGTGTCCTTTCTTCTTGCATCCGTAGCAAATAGGATCTTCCTTATTGTTTTTGTTGCTGTCTTTTGTTATCCTGTTAAATCTCATGAACTTCTTGAATTTTTTTACCAGAAGAGCTTGATCTTCAGAGTCGGAGTCGCTGTCATCAGAATCTTCTTCGACAGTTCATCTATGTTGAGCCTTGAGAGCGATCGACTTCTCTGACTTCTTCTTTGGTGTAGCATCTTCAAAGTCTTGAAGTTCTAACTCGTGAGTGAGTAGCTTATCCATGAGTGTTTCCAGAGACATTATTGAGAGGTCGTTCCCTTCAATGATTGTCGTAGCCTTTGGAATCTAGTTCTTTGTAAGAGCTCGTAGAAGTTTGTGAATCTTCTCATGGTTACTGTAATCCTTGCCTAGTAAAGACAAATGATTTACAATATCCAAGAATCTTGTAAACATCTGAGTCACTGATTCACTTGGCTTCATTTTGAACGCCTCGTACTCCTGAGTAAGTCTGCTGATCTTTGACTCCTTGACTTGTGTTGTTCCTTCGTGGGTTACTTCGAAAAGTTTCCACACTTCATTTGATGTTGTGCAAGTAGATACCCTGTTGAATTCAGTTCTGTCTAAAGCACAAAATAAAACGTTAATAGTACGTGCGTCAAGACTTGCCTTTTTTTTCCTCCTCAGTATATTTGTCATGGGGTTTTTCAACTAAAACATCATCAACATTAATACGAGGGGGCTTTTTATAGCCATCAATAACTACAGACCATAAGTCAAAATCAAGAGATTTCAAAAAGAAACTCATACGTGTTTTCCAATAAGTGTAATTAGTGCCATCAAACAGTGGAGGTCTGTTTGTGGCTTGGCCTTCACTTGTGAATTTCACAGTTGCAATGTGTAATGCTGTGATCTATATAACAATTGAATATAACTACAATTTTACCTTGCTTTACCTGTATAACCCGCTTTGATACCAATTGTTGGAACAATTGGGATCAGAATATAATACCTCTAGATGGAAAGCCTGCTCTGATACCAATTGTAGGAACAATTGGGATCAGAATATAATACCTCTAGATGGAGAGCCTGCTCTGATACCAATTGTAGGAACGAAATCGTAAAGCAGAATACTCTAGAGGGGGGTGAATAGAGTAGGCAGCAGAATATTGCTAATTAAAAATCTCGTTAGCAGTTAGATCACAGATATAAAAATAATCACAAAGTAAATGACAGTAATGAAAAGTGATCAGAAGGTAAACGCAAATACCAAGATTTATACTGGTTTCCCTCTTGCGAGGACTAGTCCAGTCGGAAGAACTCTAGCTTCTAGTTGAATCCACTATTGGAAAATTCTGCAAGTTTTTATACGAAGTCCTTGTAACTTCTACAGACGCGAGCTTTGATACGAAGAACTCGACCAACTTCAATTGTGAAGAGTTGTTTCTACAATCAAGCCTCTGATTACAACCGCTCTGGAACTTCTAGACCATACCGTACTGGCAAATCGATTAGAGGATTGTAACTGGCTTGGAATTTGAAAATGTAAGCTTTTGAGAGCTCTTTGGAGAAAATATAAGCTTTAGAAGAGAAGAGATTGAAAGTGAATTGGTGATTTAAAATGATCGAAATCCTTCTCTATTTATAGTTTTTCCAAAGATAGAACTCTGACAGAATTCGGGCAGAATTCGGACAGAACTCTTAGTAACAAACTGCAACTGAAGGGTGACCAAGTTCAAAATCAAACGTTCAACTTGGCCGAACTCTGGCCGAGTTCTGCTACGGTTCTGCCAGTTGATTTTGAGAAAAATTATTTTGGCTTTTTGAAAAGTCCTTCATAAGCTTTTTGTAAAAATGATGTTTTTTTCAAAACATAGGTTATTTTTAAAAGTATAGGGTGATTTTGAAAAAACGATTCCAGACAACCTATTTGTCAGTACGACTTGGTGTACAATGTATTCCTAGACTCAATAAAATGAAAAATTACATTGCTTTAAAGGAAATACATTATGAATGGCAAACAGCTTCGGAACAGCTTCGATCGTGAACATAGTAGATATCCATTGTTGAGTAGTGTCCAAAACGTCATAGGTAAATATCTGAATTGCCTTGCATTTATATCGAGACAGAGTTTGATCAATTATTAAAATCAGGTTTGACCATGACCAATGGGCCAACATAGACGACTCTATCACAGAACACGAGTGAACACGAAAGCAAAAATAATATATAATGAATGTATAACATAATCAAGAACGTGAATGTACGCTAAATATATAATAGAGTGAAACTGGTAATAAGATAAGCAACTAGACACAAGGTGAAGCAATCATGGATATAACCATATAAGGAAAAGGAATAATAAAGAAGTAAAAGACATGCATATAAAATATATTGTACAAGCTGGCAAGGTATACTTGCCTGACGTCCGAGTGAGGTAAGATGATGTCCTGGCGACGAATCAACAACAGCGCACAAAGAGGAAGGTGTAGGAACAACTTCGGATGCTGAAATTAGTCTATTATCTAATTATAATTAATATTGCACCTATTACATTTATTTAACAAATTTTGAAGTTAGGATATGGTATAGGTTTTTGTATCATCTTTTCGAAAAACTAAACGGATCGCATTTTCGTTTTCGGAATCTCCCAAAATCGTAAAAATACCGAAACACATTTATTTTTTGGACACTAGATACTCAAACAGTGTTGCAGAAATTTACAGAACAAATATTGTCTGCCAAAATATGTTTTTGGAAACCTTACCTCGATACGCTTCTTTTAAAAAAACTGGAGACGAAACGGAGTTCGGAGCTATGAGATATCGTCGTTCCAAGTTGCTCTTGCTGCTAAAAAGTGGGGCTGAATTCTAATGACGAATTTTAGAGTTTCTATTGGGTTTATATCGGTATTTATTTCAGATTTATCTCCTAAATTAGATAGGATTTGATTTAAATTGATAGAAGTTACTTTGTTATGATATAATATAGATAGGGATGCGTTCCTATTAGACTTAGTATTATGATTAACTTCAAATATAGTTCATATTTATCTAAATTATCTATAACATTATTTAAAATTACTATAGATAATAAATAGAGTTAATATTTATTTAAACAACCTTCATCTAATCTCATTTATACAAGCTGAAATATTTAATACTAATTTGACATTTATTCTATATTATGTAAATAGTGTACAATATAAGTAACATGTAAAAATTAATAAAAGTTATAAAATAAATCCTAAAATTTTGAAAAAAATTGTACAATATAGTTTAGATCCTTAATGTACTAGAAAAAGTAGCTTTATATATTTTTATACTAAATTTACAAATGAGCACTATACTAAATACATGTAAAATATTATATTGGAATGACACCCGGGGTCGGACCCGAGGCCGTCACGGATGACACGAGGAAGCGGACACCGACAAGATGCACTCTCTTATGGTGGAAAAATGTTTGTGATGAATAATTGTGGAGGAAAACAATATGGAGGCTTCCCCTATATATATGGAAACTCCTAGCGGTATAAGGATTAGAAAAAAATTAAAACCCCCTTTAGATAATCTTACTTTTAATTTAAATTATTTTAAAACCGATTCAATTCAAATCCAAATCCAACTCAATTAAATCTAGATAATTTCAAATCCAAATTAAATATAGATGATTTCCATCTTTAAATTAAACTTATTTAAATTAAATCAATAAAATCTAATTAAAGTTTAAATTACCACAATAAGTTCAAAATATCTTTTCTAAAAATAATAATAATAAATAATTTCAAAAATCCAAAAATATATGAATAAAAATTTGTACATCCATGCAAATAAGATATTTACATAAAATATAGTTTTCTAAATTAATATCTATATTTGAACAAGAAATAAAATAATCTTTTATAAAAGTAAAAAATAAGGTTTTTGGCAAATATCGTGAAATGTTCTTTTGATATGAAAATATTTGTTTATACTATGTATTGAAACAACATATTTATTCTATATTCATAAGAAAAATAATAATAAAATATTTTGTATATGAATGAACAAATATCTCATATTTATGTCTTTACGCATTCGCACTCGAGGTACGATACCAAAATAAAAATCAATAACAAAATAAATTAATAAAAAAATATAGTAAAATTTAGGGGTTTTACAACTACCGAGGAAGAAGCCCCGAGGAAGGCTGCCTTTGAACTGCTGGTGTCATCGGACAATAATGTCTTCGATTTTCTTACAAAATATGTTTTCAATCAATAAGTCTCCGGTATCCTCGTTAATTTTATGTATTTCCTTCTGTCTGAATTTATGCAAATAAAAAGGAATTTTATTTACATTCTGAGTCTCTGTGTTGATATTTCTTCTTTGTCTTCAAACATAATATTTCTTGAAAAATTTACCATTAATGGGCATCATGGCGACTTGACCATCCATACCAGTCAATTGATAAGCTCCATTGGAAAAAACTTTGCTTACAACGTAGGGTCCTTCCTACTTCGCTTCGAATTTGTCTTTGCTCATGTGCATTATAGTCATAGGACGTCTGACGGTTAGGACTAGTTCTCCTTTCTGAAATGTTCAGACTTTGACTTTACGGTTGAAGGCTTTTGATAGACGAGCTTGGTATAACTCAATATGTTGTTGAGCTAGGAGCCGTTTCTCGTCAAGAGCTTCAAGTTCCTGAAGTCTTAGACGATCATTGTTTTCGGTTGTGAGTTCATTGGCAATGGCAATCCTTAGGAAAGGGATCTGGATTTCCAATGGTAAGACAACTTCGCATCCATATACCAAAAAGAAAGGTGTGCAGCCTGTAAGAGTACGTATGGTAGTACGGTAAGCCCACAGACATTCTCCAAGCTTTTCATTCCAGTTTCGTTTGTTAGTAGAAACAAACTTCTTGAGGAGTTTGATGATGGTCTTGTTAAATGCTTCTGCCAACCCGTTAGCTGTAGGATTGTAAGCTGTAGAAGCAATATTATTGATCCTATTGTTATTACAAAATCGAGTGAACTTCTGACTAATAAATTGTGGCCCATTATCATGAATGATTCGTCGAGGAACACTGAATCTGTAGATCACATGATGCTTAATAAAATTGATAACACTACTTGTCTTAACCTCAGCTAGAGGTATAGCTTCAGCCTATTTTGAGAAGTAATCGGTTATGGCCAATATAAATCGATGTCCTCGAGACAAGGGAGGGTTGATAGGACCGATGACATCCATTCCCCAAGCTTCAAAGGGCCAAGATGCTGCCGTCGGGTGAAAAAATTCTGATGGTTAATAGATGAAGTCAGTATGAATTTGACATGCTCGACACTTCCTTGCATACTCGATTGCATCAGATACCATTGAGGGCCAATAATAGCCCATACGACGAATACGATCCTGCAGTTTAGGACCAGGTTGATGTGCGTCACAAATACCGTTATGAGCTTCACGAAGTATTTGTTTTGCTTCTTCCCCCGCAAGACAGCAGTAGGAGTAAACCATCAAACATTCGTCGGTAGAGTGTCTTTGTAGTATGATTATAATAAAATCTGAGTGACCGTCGACGAATTGTTGTAGCCTCTTTAGGATCTTCAGGTAAGATATCATAGACCATGATGTCTATGAAAAGAGTCATCCAATCTTCACTGATGGCACAGATTTCAACTAAATTATTAAATTCCATGCTTCGGTTGTTAACTTCAATATTTAAGTTATTCTCGACATAAAATAATTCTCTATTATTGATGACAATCATCTGTTGTTTTCTTACGTGAATTGCTAGTACTGCTACAAGATTAGCAAGTGCATCAACTTCCGTATTACATGCTCGGCGTACATGCTCGATGAAGAAACCTTTGAAGAAGGTAGCCATCCTAATCGCTGTATCATGATACGGAACTAGATCTTGATGTCGAACTTCGTATTTGCCTCTAACTTGATTGACAATCAGTTTGGAGTCTCCGTAAACTTCAAGATATTCAATATCTAATTATTTAGCCAATTGGAGACCAATAAGTAGAGCGTTATATTCAGCCACATTATTAGAACACAGCTTGTCTAAGGAATTAGCTCTATGGATAGCTAACCCTTCTGGTTATACGAGGATGATTCCAACTCCAGCAACAAGCACCTTTTGGTCCAATTCTGGATGCTCCATCAAAGAATAGACTCCATGTTAGAGTTTCTTCTGAAATCATGTTGGACTCCAAAGTTTTATCTAGAATTTCATCGTAGAGTTTAGACGTTTCGGGAACTGGATGAGCTGCTAGAAAGTAAGCAAGGGCTTGACCTTTAATAGACTTTTGAGGAACATAAACCATATCATATTGTGCTAACAATATGGCCCATGTTGCAAGCCTAAAATTGAGTGTACTAAGCTTTTTCATCAGGACCCGGAGAGGGTTAACTCTAGAAATAACATGAATAGTTTGGCCAGTGATATAATGTCTCGTCTTTTGAACAGCAAACATCAAAGCTAGACATTCTTTTTCTACTGGAGTGTATCGATGCTCAGCTCAAACCATCATATGGCTAAGGTAATAAATAGCCTGTTCATGATCCTCTTTATTTTTCTGAGCTAATAAAGCACCTAGGGAATGGTCCATTGCTCGAACATACATCAGGAAAGGTATTCCTGATACTAGAGGCACTAGAACTGGAGGGTTCATCAAGTACCGCTTTATATCTTCAAATGATTGTTGACATTCTTCGGTCCAAATAAAAGACACACCTTTCTTCATGAGTTGAGTGAACGGTCTACAGCGTCCAGAGAGATTTGAGATGAATCTTCTGATATATGCAAGCCGTCCCTGGAATCCTCGTAGCTCTTTTAGGTTGCGTGGAGGATGCATCTCTTGAATGGCTTTGATTTTCTCAGGGTCAATGTGTATACCTTTAGAGGTAATAATGAATCCAAGAAAGTTGCCACTAGAGACTCCTAGGAATGATTTGGTGGGATTCATCTTGAGTTGATGCTGACATATTAGATCAAAAATAGTTCTCAAATCTTGAATATGGTCTTCTTTTAGATGACTTTTGACAGCAATATCGTCAACATAACATTCAACAATTTTTTATAAATGATCACGAAAGATGGTATTCATGGCCTACTGATAAGTTGCACCAGCATTCTTAAGACCAAATGGCATGACAGTGTAGCAATAGACTCCAAGAGGAGTGCAAAAAGATGTATGTTTCTCATCTTTTGGATGCATCTTGATTTGATTGTATCCTGAAAATCTATCCATAAAGGACATACGTTCAAATCTGCAAGTATTGTCGATCATGACATCAGTGATTGGAAGAGGGAATTCTTCTTTGGGATAAGCTTCATTAAGGTCTCTGAAGTCGATGAAGACCCAAACTTTTCCTATTTTCTTCAAAACTGGGACAACATTAGCCATCCAGTCTGGATATTATTCTTCTCTGATGAAACCGCAGGTGATGAGTTTCTTGATTTCAGCTTTTATGGCATCCATCATGTCAGGTCAAAATCGACATTGTTATTGTTTGACTGGCTTCACATTTGGCAGAATGTTGAGCTTGTGGGTAGCGATCTGAGGATCCAACCCCGACATGTCTTCATAGCTCCAAGTGAATACATCAATATATTCTCTAATGAGTTGGATTAGTTATTGTTTATCCGCTTCAGGGAGGCTTTTGCTGACAAATATCGATTTTGGGGAAGTTTTATCTCCAATATTGACTTGAACCAATTGATCTTCAGTAGGTGGCTCACGTTGTTCAAAGCGAAGCTCCCATTGAGTATCCATCCTTTGAGCCCATGGATCAAATTCAGAAGCTTCGACAAAGTCTCCATCATCTTCTGAGAATTCGACAGTTACCATATTAAAAGATAGAGTCACGCGATGGACGTGCCCTACACTGGTGTCTGAATCCCATGAGATAGAATCAGAAGAGTTAGATCGTTCTTCTTCATCGGATTTGGAGGCTTTTGGAGTCAAAATTGGTGAAGTATAACCTAATTCCCGCTTCGTTTTGTTGTAATATTATTGTAATTTTCTTTTTAGGGCAGGAATACGAATAGGAGTTCGCCTTTCTTTGCCGCCATTGAGACCAGCTTTAAAATTATAGCCCATCTTTTGAATGATATCTTTTGATTGCTGACTATAACAACGTAGTTGAAGTCTTCCGTTATCATGATTTTCTTCTTCACTATCGAGCGTGATCTTCTGTTCCGTTCCTTTACTAAAAAGTATAGGAAGTTCATCTTTCTTCCTGGAAGGAACTAAGAAGAAGGAGTCATGCATTGGCTCGAGCAATACTTCATTTTGGGAAGCTTCAACTGCTCCTATGGTAAGTGGTTCGAAATTATCTAACACTTTTAAATAATATCGAGTATAATAAAAAATATCAGTAAACTGTAAAGGAGATGCTACTTTATTGATTTGTACATCATTATTTACAACATGATTCTTAGCCTTAACAGAAGGCTTAGTAAGGTTGATAACCAGAAGAGGAGAAAAAGAAGGAGAAGGTTTGTTACGACGAAGGACAATAATAAGAGGCTCAGAAGAGGTGAGCTCCCTTTGTTCCCTTTCTACAGCAGGAGGCTGTTTGTTATGAGAGAAAATATGTATACTCAATGTCTGAGAAGAAGAGGGAAGAATAGTACGTCCTTTGATGGGGATCATGAGAACATCTTTTGAAGTATGTTTCTAATCTTTCTCACTATCCATCGCCAATACAACTTTCATGAACTCCTTCTTGTACATCCGAGAGTCTGTAAAATACATTTTAAATTCACGGAGATTACTAACAAAACGAGAAGAAGTTGCAGGAACATAGTCCTTGATGATATTCGGGGCATGGTTCCTATTCTTGAGGTATCCCGTACCTTGAGTGTACAAGGATGTGCTAAGTTGGTTAGCATAAGTCATAGGATCTTTCACCTCAGCATTCTTTCTCTGGTGCAAGTTAGCAACTGGTGCAGGTTGCCCTTGATACATTTTGTGTTTTCTCGAAGTTGACCCTGATTGGCACCTGTTGATATAGGTGTGCAAGTCTGACAGGGGGGCTACTTGTGCATCTACTTGAGATACTAGTAGTTTGCCTTGTCAGGATCTTGAGATACATAGGGTTGGTAGATCCTGTCATGGCCTCATTAGAGTAGGCATAGTACCCTTTTGCGTGGAAGGTTTATTCTGAGTAGAACCTATCTTCCTGACAGAGATTTGGTTGTCACTGTTAAGGAGAATAGAATTCCTATCTGAATTAGCAGTACTTTCTACCCAGTTGTAATGCATGTGGTTCGTATTACATATCTTGGTATACGTGTACGTAATTCCTTGCTTGGTTTGGCTTGTTTGGTTTGGCTTGGGTTGCTTTGGTTCATCATGAACCAAAGGGAAAACCCCTACCTACCACCACCATCTTCATTTATTAACCCTACCCTCTTTCTCTCTCTTCATTACTCTTCTTCTTCTCCACCATTACTTCTTCACCTACCAGGAAGAGAGCTTAGGCAAGTGCAGCTAGCTTCATGGAGGAACTCAGTTTTTATTGTTCTATTCTCTTCCTCACGAGATTCTAACACACTTTAGTACTTAGCATTTCTAATTTCCCTGGTTCAATTTGTGTAGATCTAAGTTTATTGTATTTTCGAATTTTTTGGGTTTTGATCTACTTAACATTATTATTTCCAAGTTTTGATGGTTCCATGATGTAGAGAATTTTGTTCTGTCCCATTTTGACCTATGGAAGTCTGGATTTCGACCTTGGATGAAGGACTTATGGAGCTTGGAAGCCATGGACTTCATGGCTCTTCTTCTCGAACAAGCAGAGAAGAAGAACAGCTTATGTGCCGCATGACAGTCTTGAGCCGCATGGCAGCACTTGACCGCATGAACATTCATACGGTAAGTCTTTCTTAGCCGTATGGCGCATTACTTCTCCGAGCCGCATGAAGACAATTCCCTGAGCCGTAAAAGACCCTCCCCTGGCCTAGCCGCATAAAACCCCACTTGAGCATAGCCGCATATGCTTGATTCATCCCGAGCTGCATTAGCCCTAATTTTATCCAGCCGCATGAACTCCAATAACCACAGCCGCATATGCTCGACGGATTCCTCAGCCGCATAGGCTGCCCTTGACTTTGAGCCGAATGAATACTAGCATCCTCTGCCGCATAGGCCTTGCCATGACCTAGCCGCATGTACTTATTGAACCGCAGCCGCATAAGTCCAACTTTTTCCTGAGCCGCATGAACTCTTAATTCTTAGCCACATAAGACCCTGTGTTCCGAGCCGCTTGAGCCTCCACTACTTTCCAGCCACATGTGCCCCCCTTCATTTCCAAGCCGCATGGCACTGCCCCTTTTCTGCCGCATAATCCCTTCCCTCCCGCTGCCGCATAAGCCCGATTCTCCTGAGCTGCATAAGACCCTTGCGCTTTTCCGAGCCGCATGTGTCGTTCTTTCTCCGCCGCATGAGCATATATATCTTAGCCGCATGGCTTCTTTCACAGTTTTATTATCTTTTATTATTATTATATTATTATTATTATTATTATTATTATTAAATTGAATTGTCATATTTTGCTTATGCCATGTAAGATCTGATATGTTACATGAACACGATAGTGGCCCGACGTGGCGCACTCTTAACAAGTAAACTGACATGATATATCACGACATGCTGTTACGACAGCTAGCCTGACATGACAAGTATGAATGACATGGACACCGTGGGCGAGTGTGTTTGTACAAATAAATCAGTGTTGTCTTGCATCATGTCTAGGATGGGATCCCTGAGTACCACGGTCAGGGATACCTACTGCAATTAACTAAGGCTAATAAACTAGAATAATTCAGTAGTCATGAAGAGATTTTCCAGCTACAGGCAATCCCGTTATCTGGGCGCACTAAGTGGACTTGTAGCCTACCGACGAGTATGGCACATTTCCAGCACACAGTCACGTGTTGCATCCTTCATAAACGGACATTCAACCTGGATAACCTGGATGGTCTGCAGGGCTTGTGGCTGTTGGGATAATCTTATTGCATCTTGCTAGTAACTAGGCCTGTGATAACCCTAGTTAGTTAAGTATCAAGCCGTACTCACTGATTGGCCGTGATTGATTGGATAGAATCTAGTCCAGCTTAGTCTTGTCCTAATCCCGTACAAGATTGCGATATGACATGATTGCTTATGCTTGCCTTAACAATAACGATCAGGGAACCAGTTCTGTTCAGGCGAAGGGTTACAACCTCGGTCCTTGTTTGGTTTAAGGGTTGTAACCTGGCTCTCGAAGCAGTTATGTGTCCTCTTTTCGTTTATTGTCTTTTGCTCCTCATGCCATGCTTGTCATGTTTTACCTTACTTCAATAGCATGATTATTTATACTGGCCTTAACAATAAAGATCAGGGGTCCAGTTCGGTTCAGGCGAAGGATTACAATCCCGGTCCTTGTTTGGTTTAAGGGTTGTAACCTTGCCCCCGGAGCAGTTCTGTGTCCTCTCTTCGTTTATTGACTTATTTTACCCTATGTTTTACTTCCAACAAGTAGTTGAGACGGGTTTCTATTCAGGTGAAGGGTTCCAACCTCGGTCCTTGTTTGGTTTAAGGGTTGTGACCTAGCTACTTGAATGGTTTCCTCGTACTCAAATTACTGTTGTTATCTTTATTATCATCAGTTTCGTTTATAATCATCCTTAATATTCTATTGTGATATGCTGGTTTTAGTTCCTAAGTGAAGCCTCATTTGTGGCACTTGCTCTTTCTGGGGTCTGACCCAGCTGGTTTTGTATGGCCAGATATCGGAGCAGCACCAGAGGATCTACCTACCTTCCAGCCAGATGGTGACCACCAGGCGTAACCCTGGCAACGAGTGGGTTTCTTTTTGTCCTCCCACTTTATTGTAAAAATTATTCTTTTGAGGCGTTTAGCCGGCGAGCACATGTTAGCTCGATTGTACCTTTATTTACTGTCTGCCTACGGGCTGTAACATGATATACAAATCCTAGAGTTGATCATGTATGACTGAAACTCTTGCTAGTCTTGACATTTTGTATGACTAGCTTCATGATCATCCAAATATGTAATGTATGAGACGCCTTACTATTGTATATTTGGTGCTCTGACATCTTGCGACTATTATTGCTTGCTTGAGATTGAGACAATAGGCTTGTTCATGACCATAGGTGACTGATGGATTGTAGTTAAACCCTCATGTATCTAGACAACCGTAACCGTATAGCAAGGTGGATTGCACTTCGGTATGCGTAGCTGGCTATGTACGCCTTCGCTCTCCAGTATTCTGGTTCTGGGGCGTTACATGGTTTTAGTGGTGGCCCATACAGGTCTTGTAAATCAAGATATGTGAGGGTTTACCGAATAGATGTCTCAACCAGTACTCGCCCTTGATCTCTGCTCGTATCTTCTAAATTCCTAAAAATCTTGTCCTGATCACATGCTTGTATCGTTGATCTGTCCTGGTCCTTCCTTATTATTCTCTATGTCGTCTTCTTCAGCAGTATTATTCCTGGTCCTACAGATCGGCAAGGTGGAGCACCTCCCGTGGACCAGCAGTAACCTGGAGATCAAGCCCAGCATTCAGGGGTAGCCTCCAGAGTCGTGTCTACCGGAGGAGAGCCACCCGTTCAGCCCGTCCAGCCTGCAAAGCCTGATGATGGCACTTTGGTGGGTCTCATCAGGTCATTATTAGCTTTCCAGGATCGTTGAAGAGATGCTTTGCACCAAGCTTGTAGCAGATGCTTTGACCAGAGGAGGTCATCAGGGTAACAGTACGGCCAACAGCTTCAAGCGCTTGAACCCTCCATTCTTCAACGGTAGTGAAGATACGATTATCACAGATGCTTGGCTTCAGGACACAGAGGTGATTCTAGAAGCAACCAAGACTCCAGAAGACGAGAAGGTGGCCGTGGTGCGCTGCAGTTATTGGATCTTACCCGCAGCTGGTGGACGACGCAGGCCGTTAGATTATTGGCACCTATTGCTTGGGCAGTATTCAGAGAGAGATTCCAGACCAAGTATTTTGATGCTGTAGCTCGGTACGATCTACATACGAGGTTCACCAATCTGAAGCAGACGGGCAGGACGGTCGACGGATATGCGGCCGAGTTTTCGAGACTCAGTTGATTTGCTCCCACCTTGGTGGCGACCGAGTTCGATAGAGCCCAGCAGTTCCAACAGGGGCTCCACCTGGAGATTTTGTTGGCTGTTGAGCAGTTCGAGCATTAGACTTTTGATGCGGTACTAAGAGCAGCCCGGAGGCATGAGTATACCTTTCAGAGGATCGTGGACAGGATCGGAGGTCGGAAGAGATCCCACGGCCAGATGAATCAGTCTTCAGCACTAGCCCCGGCGGCCAGGGCTTTGACCATTGGAGCTCCGAGACGGGCAGCCTCGGTGACGTCGGTTCAACATTCAACCCCGACATACCCTCAGCAGCAGAACCATAAGCAGTCTTCCGTAGTGGGATGTTCACACTACAGGAAGTCGGGGCATGTGGTATCAGAGTATCGCAGAGCACAGGGTTTATGCTTGGTTTGTGGTATCCCGAACCACAGGGTTGGGAACTGCCCGAACAGGGGGAGTTCATCATCAGCTTTCTCTAGTCCTTCAGTTAGAGGACCAGCACCAGTCTAGCAGCAGCAGCAGTACCCGTTTCCGAGGCCATTGCCGACGCAGGCCCAGGCATTCCAGCAGCAGAGACCGCAGCAGTATGTCCAGTCCCAAGCCCTCATCCAGAGCAGGCAGAGAAATTTTTAGCAGAAGGGACTCGCACCCAGAGGACATGGTCAAGTACTGGCTTTGACCATGGAAGAAGAAGGAATAGCACCAGGTAAGGTGGTGGCAGGTACTATTCTCGTCAACACCTTTCCAGCTTCAGTATTATTTGATTCTGGTGCCTCGTATTCATTTATGTCTGCACGATTCGCGACACGGATAGGATTAGAGCCCGAGTCATTATCAGTAAGGCTCAATATACTTACTGGTAATGGACTTGTGGGAGTAGATAGAGTGTTTTCCTCGTGTCGGATCGTAGTTAGCGGTAGAAAGTTTCCCGCTAGATTGATAGAGTTCCCTATGGCTGATTATGATGTGGTCTTAGGGATAGATTGGTTGAGGGACCAGTATGCTAGAATAGACTGCCACATTGGCAGGGTTGTTTTTAGCATTCCAGACGAGCCGGAGTTCTACTTCTTCCGAGGCAAAGTTGAACCTTCTTCTCCAGTATTGCGGATGGCAGTAGCAGCGGCGTAGTTACCTCGAATAGTTGAAAAGTTTCCAGATGTTTTCCCAGAAGAGATTCCAGGGATGTCGCCAGAGCGGGAGATCGAGTTCACCATCGACTTGATCCCGGGATCAGACCCAGTATCAGAAAGAGTCTACAGGATGGCGCCGTCAGAGCTAGAGATATTGTACAAGATGATTGAAGAACTCAGAACCAAGGGATTCATTCGTGCTAGTGGATCACCTTGGGGAGCCCCGATGCTTCTTGTGAAAAATAAGGATGGTACATCCAGATTATGTGTAGATTATCGTACCTTGAACTCAGTGACAATCAAGAACAGATACCCTCTTCCGAGGATAGATGACTTGTTTGATCAACTCAAGGGGGCAGCAGTATTCTCGAAGATTGACTTGCGGTCAGGATATCATCAGATCAGAATCAGAGAGCAGGACATTCCGAATACTGCTTTCAGATCCCGGTATGAGCATTGGGAGTTCCTTGTTATGCCATTTGGAGCAACCAATGCGCCATCTGTATTCCTAGACCTCATGAATCGTATCTTCATGCCTTATTTGGATCAGTTCGTAATTGTGTTCCTAGACTACATCCTGGTCTACAGCAAGAGTGAGGCGGAGCATGAGCGGCATCTCAGAGTGGTTCTTCATATTCTCAGAGAGCACCAGTTGTATGCTAAGTTCAGTAAATGCGAGTTCTGGCTCGATCGTATTTCGTACTTGGGTCATATCATCGCCAGTGGAGGAGTAGAAGTGGATCCCCAGAAGATCGCGACCGTTGAGACATGGCCAGTACCCAGCACAGTTGCAGAAGTTCGCAGTTTTCTTGGATTGGCCGGCTACTACCGGCGATTTATTTCAGACTTTGTTCAGATTTCAGCGCCCTTGACCCAGTTGACCCGCAAGGATGTGCAGTTTGCTTGGACAGCAAAGTGCCAAGATTCTTTTGAGAAGTTGAAGCGAGGCTTGATAACGGCTCCCATTCTCACGCTTCCAGATGGGACCAGAGGATTCTTAGTGTATTGTGATGCTTCAGGCAGAGGTTTAGGATGTATTTTGATGCAGCATGGGAAGGTAATAGCTTATGCGTCATGTCAACTTCGTAATCATAAAAGAAATTACCCAACCCATGACTTGGAGCTGGCAGCAATAGTATTTGTACTTAAGTTGTGGAGGCACTATTTATTTTGAGATAGGGTAGAGATTTTTACCGACCACAAGAGCCTAAAGTATGTGTTCACTCAGAAGGATCTTAACATGCGTCAGAGGAGATGGCTAGAGCTACTTGTGGATTATGATGTCAACCTACAGTATCATCCAGGGAAGGCCAACGTTGTTGCAGATGCGTTGAGTAAGAGAGCCGGAGCTTATTTCCTAACAGCACAACCAGAGCTGTTAGCAGACCTTTAGAAGATGGGTATAGAAGTTGTTCTCCCTACTAGTGTGGCATTGATGGCCAGTATGCAAGTTCAGTCCACTATAGTCGAGAGGATCCGGATGGCACAGTCAGCAGATTCTAAGCTTCAGCGACTCAGAGCAGAGTGTGAGGCATGACGAAGACCAGAGTTGTACATTCATGAAGACTGTACACTTAGGCATGGAAGGCGTCTTTGTGTACCTAGCGGTGATATCAGACAGGAGATCATGGTAGAGGCTCACAGTTCTCAGTATTCTATTCATCCCGGTGGTACGAAAATGTACCGTAATATTTATCAGCACTTCTGGTAGAATGGCATGAAGAGGAAGATAGCCTGGTTTGTCTTTCGGTGTTTAGTTTGCCAACAAGTTAAAGCTGAACATCAGAGGCCAGCTGGACTACTTCAGCCCTTGTCAATTCCAGAATAGAAGTAGGAGCATATAACCATGGATTTCGTGACTGACTTACCTAGATCCCCGGCTGGCAGAGATGCTATTTGGGTTATTATAGACAGGCTCACTTTCTCCCGTTCAGAGTCGGTCAGTCGACGGCTCAGCTAGCAGAGATGTACCTCAGGCAGATAGTCAGACTTCACTGTGTGCCCATCAGTATCACTTCAGACAGAGATTCCAGATTTACGTCGCACTTTTGGCATAGCCTGCAGGAGAGTTTGGAAACTCACCTCCAGTTTAGCTCAACTTATCACCCGCAGAATGATGGTCAGTCGGAACGCACAATCCAGACTCTTAAAGATATGTTGAGATCTTGTACACTCGACTTCGATGGTTCGTGAAAAGATCACCTGTACTTGGTGGAGTTCTCGTACAACAACAGTTTCCAGGCCAGTATCCAGATGGTACCGTTCGAGGCACTGTATGGTAGGAAGTGCTGATCCCCGCTAGCATGGGACGATATTGGGGAGAGAAAGACGCTCGGTCCGGAAATGATTGCTCAGATCGTTGAGGTGGTCAGAAGAGTCAGAGATCATCTCCGAGTTGCCCAAGATCGCCAGCATCATTGGGCCGATTCTCGTCGGCGCCCACTTGAGTTTTCTGTCGACGACCATGTATTCCTGAGGATTTTGCCTAACCGTGGCGTCATTCGTTTCGGCGTATGAAGAAAGCTTAGTCCTAGGTATATAGGACCGTTCGACATTCTGGAGCGAGTAGGTGATGTATCCTATCATCTCGCTCTTCCGGCATCGTTACGTGAGGTACATGACGTATTTTATGTATCCCAACTATGACGGTATATCCCGGACCCGAGCCATATCCTGGATCATTCAAAATTGGTTGTTGGTACCAACCTTTCATATGAGGAGAGGCCCGTATCTGTATTGGACCGGAGAGAGAAGATACTCAAGAACAAGACTATTAGTTCAGTCCATGTTGCTTGGGGTCATCACTCTTTGGGTGAGTCAATGTGGGAGCGTGAGGATGATATCCGGTCGCGATATCCTGACATGTTTGACTCGTAAAGTATAATCTCTTTCTTATGCCTTATGCCTTATGCTTTCAAATCCTTATTTGAATGAATGACTGCATGATAGACTGCTTGTTATAACCTGCCTGTGATTAGTATAGCTTGTCTTTGCCGCTCTAGCCTCTTGATTAAATTTTGAGGACGAAATTCTTTTAAGGTGGGTAGAGTTGTAATGCCTATGGTTCGTATTATATATCTTGGTATACGTGTACGTAATTCCTTGCTTGGTTCGGCTTGGTTCGGCTTGTTTGGTTTGGCTTGGTTCGGTTTGGGTTGCTTTGGTTCATCATGAACTAAGAGGAAAACCCCTACCTACCACCACCATCTGCATTTATTAACCCTACCCTCTTTCTCTCTCTTTATTACTCTTCTTCTTCTCCACCATTACTTCTTCACCTACCAGGAAGAGAGCTTAGGCAAGTGCAGCTTGCTTCATGGAGGAACTCCGTTTTTATTATTCCATTCTCTTCCTTACGAGATTCTAACACACTTTAGTACTTAGCATTTCTAATTTCCCTGGTTCAATTTGTGTAGATCTAAGTTTATTATATTTTTGGATTTTTTGGGTTTTGATCTACTTAACATTGTTATTTCTAAGTTTTGATGGTTCCAAGTTGTAGAGAATTTTGCTCTGCCCCATTTTGACCTATGGAAGTCTGGATTCTGACCTTAGATGAAGGACTTATGGAGCTTGGAAGCCATGGACTTCATGGCTCTTCTTCTCGGACAAGCAGAGAAGAAGAACAGCTTATGTGCCACATGACAGTCTTGAGCCATATGGCAGCACTTGACCGCATGAACATTCATGCGGCAAGTCTTTCTTAGCCGCATGGCGCATTACTTCCCCGAGCCGCATGAAGATAATTATCTGAGCCGCATAAGACCAGCCCCTGGCCCAGCCGTATAAGACCCCACTTAAGCATAGCCCCATACGCTTGATTCATCCCGAGCCGCATGAGCCCTGATTTCATCCAGCCGTATGAACTCCAATAACCACAGCCGTATATGCTCGATGGATTCCTCAGCCGCATAGGCTGCCCTTGACTTCGAGCCGCATGAACACTAGCATCCTCTGCCACATAGGCCTTGCCATGACCTAGCCGTATGTACTTATTGAACCGCAGCCGCATAAGTCCAACTTTTCTCTGAGCCGCATGAACTCTTAATTCTTAGCCGCATAAGACCCAGTGTTCCCAGCCGAATGAGCCCCCACTACTTTCCAGCCGTATGTGCCCCACTTCATTCTCGAGCCGCATGGCACTGTCCCTTTTCTGCCGCATAAGCCCTTCCCTCCCGCTGCCGCATAAGCCCGATTCTCCTGAGTCGCATAAGACCCTTGCGCTCTCCCGAGCCGCATGTGCCATTCTTTCTCAACCGCATGAGCATATATCTCTTAGCCGCATGGCTCCTTTCACAGTCTTATTCTTATTATATTATTATTATATTATTATTATTATTAAATTGAATTGTCACATTTTGCTTATGCCATGTAAGATCTGATATGTTCCATGAACATGATAGTGGCCCGCCGTGGCACACTCTTAACAAGTAAACTGACATGATATATCACGATATGCTGTTACGATAGCTAGCCTGACATGACAAGTATGAATGACCTGGACACCGTGGACGAGTATGTTTGTACAAATAAATCAGTGTTGTCTTGCATCATGTCTAGGATGGGATCCCTGAGTACCACGGTCAGGGATACCTACTGCAATTAACTAAGGCTAATAAACTAGAATAATTCAGTAGTCATGAAGAAATTTTTCAGCTACAGGCAATTCCGTTATCTGGGCGCACTAAGTGGACTTGTAGCCTACCTACGAGTAGGGCACATTTTCAGCACACAGTCACATGTTGCATCCTTCATAAACGGACATTCGACCTGGATAACCTGGATGGTCTGCAGGGCTTGTGGCTGTTGGGATAATCTTATTGCATCTTGCTAGTAACTAGGCCTGTGATAACCCTAGTTAGTTAAAGTATCAAGCCGTACTCACTAATTGGTCGTGATTGATTGGATAGAATCTAGCCCAGCTTAGTCTTATCCTGATCCCGTACAAGATTGCGACATGAAATGATTACTTATGCTTGCCTTAATAATAACGATCAGGGAATCAGTTCTGTTCAGGCGAAGGGTTACAACCCCGGACCTTATTTGGTTTAAGGATTGTAACCTAGCTCCCGGAGCAGTTCTGTATTCTCTCTTCGTTTATTGTCTTTTGCTCCTCATGTCATGCTTGTCATGTTTTACCTTACTTCAATAGCATGATTATTTATACTGGCCTTAACAATAAAGATCAGGGGTCCAGTTCTGTTCAGGCGAAGGATTACAACCCCGGTCCTTGTTTGGTTTAAGGGTTATAACCTGGCCCCCGGAGTAGTTCTGTGTCCTCTCTTCGTTTATGGACTTATTTCACCCTATGTTTTACTTACCAACAAGTAGTTGAGACGGGTTTCTATTCAGGTGAAGGGTTCCAACCTCGGTCCATGTTTGGGTTAAGGGTTGTGACCTGGCTACTTGAATAGTTTTCTCGTACTCAAATTACTGTTATTATCTTTATTATTATCAGTTTCGTTTATAATCATCCTTAATATTCTATTGTGATATGCTGGTTTTAGTTCCTAAGTGAAGCCTCCTTTGTGGCACTTGTTCTTTCTGGGGTCTGACCCAGTTAGTTTTGTATGGCCAGATATCGGAGCAGCACCAGAGGATCTACCTACCTTCCAGCCAGATGGTGACCACCAGGCGTAACCCTGGCAACGAGTGGGTTTCTTTTTGTCCTTCCATTTATTGTAAAAATTATTCTTTTGAGGCGTTTAGCGGCGAGCACGTGTTAGATCGATTGCACCTTTATTTATTGTCTGCCTATGGGCTGTAACATGATTGACAAATTCTAGGGTTGATCATGTATGACTGAAACTCTTGCTAGTCTTGACATTTTGTACGACTAGCTTCATGATCATCCGAATATGTAATGTATGGGACGCCTTACTATTGTATATTTGGTGCTCTGATATCTTGTGACTATTATTGCTTGCTTGAGATTGAGACAATAGGCTTGTTCATGACCATAGGTGACTGATGGATTGTAGTTAAACCCTTATGTATCTAGACAGCCGTGACCGTATAGCGAGGTAGGTTGCACTTCGATATGCGTAGCTGGCTATGTACGCCCTCGCTCTCTAGTATTCTGGTTCTGGGGCGTTATACCAGTCAACGACTCTAGCAGAATGAGGAAAAGCTAAAGAACGTTTTCCTTGATTTTGTGATTTCTTACTAAACTTCTGGATTGGTGGCAAAGAGGGAGTCACTAAATAGTACTTCTTTTTATGTTGCGCTAGTGCAGAAGCATGTGCAGGTTGCGCCAGAGCATGAATAGGCATAAGTTGTGCCAAAGCATGAACATGTGCAAGTTGCACCGGAGCAGAAACATGCGCAGGTTGTGCCTGGAAGGAAAAGGCCAAAGGGCGCTTTCCTTTATTTTGTCGAACAGTTTGTCAAGACAAAGTCTCCTTCAATTTCAGAGTCGGAGAAGTAGAGGGGTTAGACAAAAGGCTGTTTCCATTAGGTTGCGCCAAAGCAGTGATGGACGCAAGTTGCGCAGAAGCAAGAACACGTGCAGGTTGCGCTAGGAAAGAAAAGGCCAAAGGACGCTTTCCCTTATTTTGGACAGCGGTGTATCGAGACAAAGTCTCCTTCGATTTCAGAATCGGAGAAGTGGAGGGTTTAGCCAAAAGACTGTCTCCCTTAGATTACGCCAAGGCGGTGATGGGCGCAAGTTGCACAGAGGCAGTAGATTATGTCATCGAGGACTTAGGAGTCCAAACAGAGCGCGTATTTCTCTTAACAGCGGCAGCAGTGCACTTAGCACCCCCAATATTGATCATAGCCTCGTAGTCTGTCTGGTCGACTTGTGTGCCACGATACTCTGTTCTGAACACTGTTTGGTCACCTTATGCGATCTTTATCAGGTTGCGTGTGGGCGCAATGTAGCGACTTGCGTGAGCGGTTGCACCAACTGATGTGGACGCATGGCATTGTTTGATTAAGATACGCGTGGTCGTGGCCAGTTTAGTAGGCACGCTCTGCAAAGTTGGTGGCTTGTGCGCTACGTCACCTTGTTTTAAAATAAGAGTTGATCAAGTGATGCCAACTTGTCATGCTACGCGTGGGCGTAACTCAACGACTGGCACCTTTGACTAGGTCTTCTGTGCTTTACTGATTAATTCTCGTGCCACTCAATGACTTGCACGAACCAGCTGCCACAATTAGTTATAAGCCGACAAAATCTTCTCGAGCGCCGTATTGCACAGGATTCGAATAGATTTTCCTTAATCTTCGTACTGTCGGTTGTCATGTAACGATGATGTCATTACAGCTTCTCGAGGAAGTGTGCCACGTGGCGCTCGTGCAACCTGACTTCAGCACAACCAGATGTTGGCACAACCTGATGCTGCACAACTTGATGGTTTGTCGTAATGTAATTATTTGGCACCATCTGATGATCAAACAATTTAATAGGTAGCGCAGCTTAATTTTTAGCCTCTATATGGCTCATGCGGCATAACACCTTAGCGAGGATGATTGGTTCTGTGAAACCAGGACATGACAGACTTAAGAATCATTGGATGTAATCGTCAGTGGTTATGACTGTCCACCCACACGGCTTGATCACATGTGACCTAGCAGGGACGATTGTTTAGGATAACTTGTTGTTTGAATGGTGCGGTTGTGTAATACACGCACCATAAATGAGAGACTTAAATTAGGGGACACGATCTTTGATTGATGCATGGCGCTGGCCGTAATTTGGAGGGAATCGACAGGTTTAATAGGGCAGTTATGTTGCACACACCATAAACATAGTATTGATCCTTCCAACTGTTGCCGACGGGATTTGAGATGATCTTATTCAAGATGCGAACCAGCTTATGTTGATCCAGTCCGAGGCACAATCAGCTTGTGTTGATCTAGTCTAGGGTATGAACCAGCTTATATTGATTCGGTTCAGGGTGCGAACCAGCTGCCTTGGGAAGAAAGGTGGCTCAGTCTAGGTTTTGAGCCGTCTGCCTTGATGTGGAGACTGGTATTTGCCATTAAAAAGTGTTGAATACTTTTACTTTGAAACAAATAAAAGAAAGTACAACTTTGATCCTTGATAGGATCTTTTGAGTTCAATTCATTTTCTGTGGACATGTGACGATGAAGACCGAATGCTGATTCTGATTCATTTACTTCGTTGACGATCTGATGACGATCAAGAGAAAATTGCAAGTCTTCCGCTGGACGACAATTCAGCTCTCTTGAGGTATGCTCTAACTCTCTGAATGTCTAGGGGTTTTCTGTGTGTATGTAAATGAAGGAATGATCCTTCTATTTGTAGATAGTAGAATGATCTATCCATGCACACATATATATTATGCGTATGGACCTTTTGGCACATAGGAATGCTATACGCATGACTTGTTGGGCGTATGGGCACTACATCTGGAAAGCTTGAACTGAATATGGTGTAAGTGCTCGGTTGGACCGCGGATGAGCTAACATGTGGCAGTTGTTGAGATTCGTTTGTTGCTGAGATCTTAGGTACTTGGCACCCGTTCATGAGTCATGACTGAGTCAATGACACATAGTGTGTATACATTGTTAAAACTTAGCGCATGGCTATTGAGGCGCATGACGATTCTGGACGCATAGCTTTAGGGCACTTGCGAGTCTGGGCACATGACTTTAGGGCACATGTGCGATATAGTGGGTTTAGCCACATGGCTGAGCAAAAAAGTAACCGACAAAATAGGTAATGATGACATCGACGTGTGCTGACATAAGACGTCTCTTCATTTTCTGTGAAAGCTGTCGTCTGTATTGTCTTCGAGGTGCATTCTGTTATCTGCCGACACATAGCATTAAATATTGATAGGAGAGGAGCCATGTTTGGCGCATCAATTTTGAGGGGCATCAATTGTAGGGCGTATCAACCGTGGGGCGCATTACTATACCCAGTCTGGTCAAAGTGGCGTATTATTTTTGGTCAACCGCGTAGAGCATTTTGGGGCTCAAAATAATGACTTTTTACTTAGTTGAAATTGAAATGACAAATTCTTTGCCATTATTGTGAGGTTCATCCCATTAATCTCGGAGAGATTGCCACCTAGCGCATGAGTTTGACTATGATTTGGCCTATAAATAGGTATGTTCAAAGAGGGAAGGATTTGCTCTCGTTCTACCCGGCTTCATGTTAAGAACAAACTTAACTTTCGATGGTCGTGAGCCTCCCCCTTGGTAAGTCATCAGCTGTGGGTTATAGATCTTCTTGTTCAAAGAAGCTATAGTTTTGACGAAGAACTCCATCAGAGAACTGAGATGCGCCGAGTTGTCTATTGGCAAAGCAGTTCATACTCATACACTTCACTGGCTGTACTCTTCCCCAAGATAACATCGAGTGCCAAGATATTGATTACTGGGTTTGGGTTGATTGCCAACCCAAATTCTGCTCAACCAGTGCCTCATTCTCGTGACAGAAGAGATACGCTGGCCACCAACAACTAATTTATATGGTCGAAGATAAGGTAAATAGAGAAGTGATGCGTACAGCTGCAAATTCCATATGTCGGAAGACAAGTTTAAGTGATGTGCCTGTGCTGCTAGTGGCTGAGACATAGAAGTGATGCGCCTGTCTTTAGAGTTTAGAGTAGGCTGTCTGTAGAAGATTATTTTATGTAATCATAAATACCGATGAAAAGCCCATTTATGTAATAGATTTTCAATATATTGTGATCAATAAAAATCATCTTTTCATGCATTATGTCTTTTCATGAAAAGTCCATTTTGACTGTGGCTTCTGGCACATACTGTTTGCAGTGCCTAGAGATATGCCGGTAACATGTTGGCGTATGCTGTTTGCAACGCATAGGGATGCGCCTAATCAAGCTTAGTTTCTAGAGCAGAATTACATGCTTCTACAAGACCCCTTTCAAAGTTTAATAACTTTAAACAAGTTTTGAAATACTTTTAAAAAGAAACATGGGCAAAAAAAAATTTAAGTGCATGGCTTTTGGTTGTCTATGTTTGCCATTAAGAAGTTTAAATGAGCTCTTATATTGAACAAACGAAAGAAAAGTACAACTATGATCCTTAATAGGATCTTTTGAGTATAATTCGTTTTCTGGGGACATGTGGTGATGGAGATTGAATGTTGTCTTTAATTCTTTTACTCCGTTGCCGATTCGACGACGATCAACAGAAAATTGTAAGTCTTCAGCTGGACAACAATTCGGCTCTCTTGAAGTGTGTTTCGATTCTCTGAATATCCGGTGGTCAGGTGTGTTGAATGAAGGAATGATCCTTCTATTTATAGAGGATAGAATGATCCACCCATACGCGCATATGTGACATGCATATTGGATTTTTGGCACATAGGAATGCTACATGCATGACTTTTTGGACACAGGGAAGCTGCGTCTGGGAAGCTTGAACTGAATCTGGTATAAGTGCATTGTTGGGCTGCGGATGAGCTGACACATGACAGTTGTTAAGATTCGTTTGTTGCTAAGATCTTAGGTGGTTAGCTTCCGTTCATGAGCAGGACTAAGTCAATGACACGTGGTGCCTGTACATTGAACAAAGGTCTCACTTTGTTGAAACATAATAGATTTGATACACCTGCATGATTTGGCGCATGAAGAAAATTGGCACATAGCTCTTAGGGGCTCATTACTTTAAGGGTGCATGCGAAGCTTGAGTCCGGCCATGTGGAAGTGCATAGCTGTACTCTAATAATTAGAAATGATGACGCTGACATAAGTGATGATGTTTGGCTGCCAACTCTTACTTCGAATCATCTTTGTCTTTATCTGAACTCTCCCCAATATGCCTAGATGATGGACGCATGAACAATAGGTGCATGAAGTCAGCACGTACTCTAAGGCACATATTGTGGATAGCTATCAGCGTTGCATTGAATGTTGTAGTGATAGTTTAGTTCCTTTCTGGTGCAACTCATCTATTTTATTTTTAGGCGTATGGTGTGTGAGGCGCATGGCCTTATTTTTTCTTAATTCTTCAACGATCGGAAGTAGAGACTTCAATACAAATAAGTTTGCTCTCTGTTCTGAGTGACAATCAGAATCAGAGACTTCAGTGCAAACAAGTTTGCTATATGTTCTGAGTATTAAGGACTTCGAAGACTTAAATGTAGGCAAGTTTTCTCTCTAGAAGAACCTACAGCACGATAAAAAATGGAGACTTCAGTGCAAACAAGTTTTCTCTCTGTTCTGAGTAATGATCATAAACAGAGACTTTAGTAAAAACAAGTTTACTCTCGGTTCTGAGAACGATAAAAAACAGAGACAAGTGCAAACAAGTTTTCTCTCTGTTCTGAGTATTAAGGACTTCAAAGACTTCAACGCAAATAAGTTTACTCTCCAAAAGAACCTTCAGCCAACCAAGAAGAAGAAGAAGAAGCACCGTTGCTCAAAGCTAGATTCATTTTTATACGATCCGCTTCCAGGAATCAGCAAGTTCTCGAAGAACCTTTGGAACACTCGCTAGTCAACTTTTTGTGACTCGAACGGGCTCCCTGGACTTAATGGGCTCCCTTTACTTTCTTATTTTTGTGCCATTTTCAAAGGAGGCCAGGGGGCTCTATATATAGAGTAAAATTAGACTTCTCTTCTTCTCCTTTCCGATGTGGGACTAAAATACTAATACTCAAAAATAGAGTTTGATATATTAGATCATCCCGCAATCAGCGTAGTCGCATGCCAGTCCACGCCTACCGCTTTATACGCGCCCGTGCATCCATGAAGCATCCTTAAGCCCATGTCCGAGCCCGAACATCCTTTTCTATGCTTTTATAAGACCCCCTTCAAAAATTTTAAAACTTGGACAAGTTTTGAAATACTTTGAACAAGAAGCATAGACAATAGTGCTGTTTAGGCGCATAACTTTTTGTTGTTTTTGGCGTGACAATCCTATCAGAGGTAATATGGACGTGATAGGTTTGGGTACTTCCGATGTGGACTTTATATGGATTTATCATCCTTGGCGTACTCAAAACTAAGTACAGATGGTAAGTTGAGATGACAAACACCATAAGAGGTATTATGGACGTGATGGTGAAAAGTCAATTGGTAGGATTTTTACTCAGAGTTAATGTGGACATGGTAACATAGAATATTTTTAGAAATATCTTACTCAGAGGTTATGGGAACGTGGTAAGATAGAACTCTATGGGGATATCCAAGAAGTAATTCAGAGGTAATGTGGACGTGATCGCTTTTTGATATGAGAATATAGTAATGCATAGTGTAGTGCCCCATCCCTACATCGTGCCCCATTTTTCGTCCACGAGGTACACGAGAAAGGAACATTATCGCTATCAATTTAGTCATAACTGATTGGTCGGGATCGATTGAATGGGACCGATTAAATTAAGATCATTTCCTCGTTATGGAATGGTTTCTTCGGAATCAAGTCCAATATTCAGTAGGTTGCGCCTCGAGGATGGACTCTGTGGCTGAGCCGGGTGAGACCTCTTGTTGCTCTGATTTTTGTGCCGCACTTGCTTCTTTGGCTTTGGCTTTGGTTTTCTGAATACGTTTTCATGAACATTTTTGATAGTTTTCATGGCTTGCATTTTTGAACTTCATATTCATATGAAACCTTTTGTATATGGCAGTGTTCTAATCAAGTGCTTGTACGATTTCAGGTGATCGCGTAGGCGCCATCTAGTGCGACCAACCGGTCTCTCGTCTCAAGCAAAAAATCAAGGTGAGTAGCTGACCTTTCTCCCCTCGATCCTCTTTTCTCCAATAAATTATCGATACCAAAATATGCTATGCTAGATGTCAATGCAAGGACACAAAGGCTTATTCCAATAAATTGTTGCACGACATCTTATGTATACAGGCTATAAAACTGCTTATCATATAACTGTTACGTGCTTGCTTAATACCATGCTACATAGAACTGTGCTAAGCATGATCGAATCGATTAAATAAATGTCACAACGATACCATGAAATGTGTCTTGAGTAACTTGTTAACTTAGTACGATCATGGACAACTTGTGCACAAGGGCGAATATTTCTTCGGACGGTATCCCGGGGCCACGGGACCGATCCGGCCTAGGAAGAAACATGGATAACTATGCTGGATGCATGCCACGGTAGGCATAGCTTTCAACGGGGCTCGCTACATGTGCTGAAGGACCTCTGTCTTACCAAGCTATATCTCCAGGATGGCTTGTCATGCCAGTGACCTTCACAAATGCACTTTATTGTATTCATCATTATTAATATGATAGAAAAGGACATGGTAAGCTTTATACTCAACGACATATTCTGTCATGGGTAAGAACTATCGTCGTTATGCTATTCATGCTTTTTAAATGCTTTCATGAATTGATTAGGATGGCTAGAAAGTTCACCAAATATATGTATGCTTATTCACTAAATTTCATGAACCAAATGAGAGCACGGATATAATTAGCCACCTACCAGTACACGTGTAATGTACTGACCCTTGCTCTACACAGGTGCTCCGAACCAAGATAGCGTGCCAAAGAACTGAAGGCGACGCTCGTCCGTTTTCAAAGACTTGCTAGCACGAAGGCAAATTTTGCAATATTTTGAAAACTCTGATCAATACTGTGCCATATCGCATCAACTCTTGCCGATCCCAGGTCCAAGAGAGTGATTTTTGCTGCTTTGTATAAAGGGATGTAAATGTATGGAATGACTATCTCATATGAGTCAGTTTATAAGCCCGTACGACCGTTTTTGTAATCGAGTCTGTAAACAAGTTTATTATTAATGAAAGACAACTTCCTTCTATATCATTGTGTTTAATTTCTTTGCGTACTGGATTAAATGTTGTGTTTTCGGATAACCTTATGTAAGTGCCTTGTGTGGGCACAATTTAGGCTTGAACGACATCACGTCTGGGGGACGATTATCGATTCTACCAAATCGGGGTACGACACGTACTAAGTAGAAATATTTACTCAGAGGTAATGTGGACATGGTGAACCTTCATTTAGAGTTATCTTACTCGGAGGTTATGCGAACATAATAAGATAGAACTCTGTTAGAACGTAGAGAACAATTCAGAGGTGATATGAACGTGATTGTTTTCTATTAGAGAACATGATAAGGGAACATCCTAGAGTAACTGGGCTCCGAGGACATAGTTTTAGCTAAGTTTAGTTGGGGTAGTGACAATCAGGAAGTTCAGAGGTAATATGGTCGTGAACTATGACCTTTGTCATGGAATAGTTTTTGAAACATTTTTGATCCAGCTGGGAATCGCAAACATGGAGATCTTTAGGGGGCGGCTAGGCCCTGTTGCATGTTAACGCTTGCTGGGGATGGAATAAAGTAGGAAGCCCTGTATTTTTTTATTTAACTTCGCTGGGGACGGCAAAGTACATGCTGAAAAACGTATCGGTGATCGACATCATTAGCAAGTCTTGTTCTCGTAGTCAAGGGTGAGGACCTTCGCATTGATCATATGTTGGATGAAGTTTTTCAACTCGTAACAGTCCCATGTTTCATGGTGGGTGCAATGATGAACAAAGAGAGTGCTTTGAGGGGCTTGAGGGTCGGACCTTCTAACGATGCTATGGAACGGATGTTGCGTATGCTGGAAACGCAACAACGGCAAGCTGAGGAGAATCAACTCTAAAACGAGTACCATCGACGGCAGATTGAGACACGCCAGATCCAGTTTAAGAACCGATTTGCGGCCCAATTCAATTTGCAGCAGAAACAACTTGATACTTTTCAACAGATAATCCAGATAGTTGTGGCCAATAACAATTTTGTAACGACACATGCCGTAACCGAGCTTGCGGTCCGACCGATCGAAGCCAAACCGGAGATGCCCCAGCATCTACCTGTAGCACCGAGAAGTTCCAACTTTGAGGTATCGAAATACACAGAATTACCGTACTTCCTTCAACAGTACTGAAGAACCCTCTCCGGTATCACGCCCCGACTCGCCGAATCGGTCGTCCTCGCCTTGACTCGACCTAAATCGATCCCACGAGCCGGGACGTGATGCCGTGCAAGTCTTTATTAGACTTGCACAAGGCAAGGATGTGCGCTTGGGATTTACTTTGACACGACGTGTTGAAATTAAACAGTACAGAGAGTTGAAGACATAGCATAGGAAGAAATATAGCTTTTCATTCATAAACTTGCAAAGTATGTGCAAGGTCATTTTTACATTACATATGTCGTTGCGGCTACATCTTGAAACACAAAAGAAAACTCTCGACCAGCTTGCTGTGAAATAATCTTTGACGTTCCATACATTCATGCCCCTTTATACATTTGAACAAAAGCCTTCGGTCTGAATTGGGCTTCAAAATACTTCAAAATAGGAGAGCATTGTGCCGCCTCCCGTTCTTCAGCTCCAGTTTAGTCTCGAACTCCCGTAGCACGCTCGTTACCTGGGGAGTTGGGGGTTAGCACACTTGCTAGTAGATGGGACGAACCCACTCCTCTAAACCGACACTGCTTATTAAGGATTCTGGCATACGAAGTGATCTTTCTATTTAGAACTATATGAATTTCAGTTCATATCGAAGGCACATTTTAAACGATAACAACATAATCAATTTTAACCATTCTTACCACGGCCGTGCTCTTTTCCTGCACAAAATATACATAATACTTACCACCTGCACAAGACAATAGGTGAGCATGCAATCTATCCTATATGCAGTCATTGATGATATCGACACCATGAAGGACGATTACATAGCATTGCGACGTGCCCTCCAGTCCAGGTTACGAGCCTAATTGGAGGTCTCGTAATGCCTCGCACCGAAGCACGATTTCCATAATTTCCTCCTAGGCTGATTCGGTCCCAGGGCCCCGGGTACCGTCTCGAGGAAAGCTCACCTTGTGCACAAGTCGTCTATGACCATGCGAATGTATGAACAGTTTAATATAAATAAAGTAAATTGCATAGTGTAACCATTATCAAACCACATAATCATTCCTACTAGTGCAAGGGTCCTTTTCCCCAAAACCGTACGTTCTGATTTAGTATCCCGTAGGCACCAAATTCTCCGAAGCATGATGTACCGCAACCAAGGGTTTCTTTTTTTTGTGTTTTGCTGAGCATGAAATAAATTCTCTCTCTTTCTTAGGACTTTATCTTTTCTCTACTTAGAGTGAACTTATAGATTCGGAGTTAACTTCTCTAGGTTGCTATATTATCCCGAGCTCTTGATCTTAGTGTCAAGCATACATCCCATTAGCATCATCGATTTGAACGTTGAACTTTAAGAATTTAGTTGGCAGGAAGGAGTAGAAAAGAAGGGGCCGAAGAACCACCCACCTAAGGAGATTGTGCCAAGAGTAGGAGAGAACGCTTAGCGACGGTCAAGCGTCAGTTACACGAACTCCTGTAATGGCACGAGCATCAAATTAGAACCCTTCTTTCAATCCCTCCTTCGAAATTCCCAAAGACGCATTCAAAAATCGACGCGAAAGCACACTATCAATACTACGCAACAATTTGTTCAGAAAGCCAAGAAAACCAATAAAACCAACGGCAGACGGGTTGCGTCACTCTCTTTAGAGTTCATTCGCCAAGACGCCGCCTACCGTATCTAGGACTTATTCCAACATTTGCCGATCCATTAGTTGGAACAGTAATCATATCACTCGTCTAAATCGATTTTATTGATGCCAAGGTTTTTGTATACCAAATTCGTCGCCGAGTCAGACTAGCCATCTGTGTTCCCGACCATGTCTGACTTACCACGAGCCTATTACATAGTACTTCTCCCTAACGGGAGCGGGACACTACAGCTCGTAATGCTATTACCGAACTACGATATTATACTTGGTATGGATTGGTTGAGCAGGCACCATGTAGTGCCCCGCCCCGTTCAGTTAATCGGAGAAATCGAAACGCCAACGGCTTTTGGACTTAGCCATGCAATGGCTACTCGAAGGTCCGTTCGGTCGAGGCAACTCCTCGCTCAGGTGGGGTAGTTTCGGTGAACTTGCCTCATCTTAGCCTTCACATAATAAATTGTATGTTTTCAACTTGCACAAGTAGACTTGATAATAAAAGAGACGAATCCACATAGATAAGGGAATAATCCCGACGGGTCGAATTGAGTTAGAATATGGAAAGGTCCAACGGTCAGCTTAGAGTTGGTGCACGGCGTGCTTTGAAAATGACACTCGGTCCTTCGTCCCGTGGCTTGGGAGAAGGAAAAGTTGGTCTTCGCCACAAAGCTAAGAGTTAGCCTAAGTCATAGGCGTCGCCCGCGTAAATGCTCGATAAAGCATGCACGCCAAGGCTTGGCATGGCCTTTGCTCGTTAAGTTGTTGCACGTTAAGTTAGGCAAGTTATATTAGGCTATCGGAGTAGTAGCAAGCACGGTCCTACGAGTTCTACGGCTGGGCATAACCATATAGTCTTACGGTCTCAAGTCCCGTCATATAAAGTATGACTTAAGCGATAGCGTCGCGCAGAACGTAAGTTGGTTTAAGGCATGATACACGGACTTAGTGTTAAAGGCACGAGCCACTGTTGATTTATTGAGTTTGGAAAAGGGGGGCTTTCAAATAGGCATTCCTAAGTTGCATGAAATGATAGGGCAAGAAAGAAGAATACTCGCGACCATGGGTCATCGAGACGGTTTTAGATGTGAGAAGTGTTGAACTTGGTCCTGAAACAGATGGTAACATTAGAAGAAGAATGAATGTGTGAGATGTCAGTTCGAGTCGAGTCTTGCATGGTCATTAGACAACTTGTCGACAAGGAGGATTTTCCACGAGCGGAAACCCTGGGTGCCATAGGACCGCATCGTCCTGGAAGGAAACACGGTATAGCCGTAGCTGGACGAACCGCTCGGGTTATTCGAGAACTTTCAACGGGACTAGCTACTTGCGTTGAAAGGGTCGTCGAATAGCAAGGCTATAGTCCATGATAGCTTGTGATGTTAGTGACCAATTCATATAGATGGATCGACACGGGCGACAATCCACGTGTGTGCCTTTGGATTGAGTCAGTTGAATGTGTATACAGCTAGAACACAATATTTGGGCCTAAGATTTAGCATCAACATAGGCGACGTACTTCGGCATGAATTGTGGCGTCGAGTCTTAAGTGTTGGCATGTAAGTAGCACAAGTTGGATTTGAGTCATCTTGAGTTTAATTCAAGAAATGCTGCAAGGCAAAGTCGGTCGAGTGATCCTTAGTCCACAAGTCTTGATTTGGGTCAGTTGATGATTAAAGTAGCAAGGGCCACGAGGCGCCAATATGGTTAAGTCATACTGAGTTTGCGAGGCATGGCACGTTGGACTTGTAGCACAATCACGAGGAAAATTGGGTACTACCGCGTAGTCGCGTCTTTGATTTCGGGCCGAAAGGCAAGCACGACTTGATAGGTTAACGTTGTCGCAAGCACGAAATGGTCTAGAGACACAAGTAGGCCAAGGTGTCTGTCCTAAAATCGACCCTAAGGTAAGACTAGTAGGACAATCATAAAGGGACTATGTTGCATAAATTAAATCAAACGTGTTAGTTTTGTATGGGTGGACGAGGAGCTCATTCCACCAGTACAGTTGAGTACTGACATCCACATAGTTTCTATGTGTAGGCATAGGTAGAAGCTCGTGGCGTGAAGCTCGCTTGGATGCGTCGAGGCACAAAATTTCTTGGCAATTTGAAGCGTACGGTCGCATAGAGTCAAGACTTATATGGGACATAATGTATGGACGTCGCATTCCGAAGCATCCGCTGGTTCAAGACTTGTATTGAGAGATGAGAGAGAGCTGAGTAACTTGTAATGTGAGAAGAGTGAGCTTGGGAGATTATAATCTTGGCCTTGCGCCCCTTTGTAATCTTTGTTTCAATATCAATAAAATGCATCTTTTGAATGACTTGTGTTTTATCCTAAATTTTTGCTGGCATATTCAATATCTCTGCATGGGACCTCTGTGCGACGACCCCATCGCAGTCGCTGTAATCGGCCGTTATAGAACCCGCCTTGCACGAGCACAATCTAGGCTCGTGTGGCATCACGCCTTAGCGAGGACGGTCGCTCCTATGGGAGTGGGGCATGACATAATGGTATCAGAGCACGGCTTTATGTCCTTGGACTATCGATTGAATTCTTTAACTCTGTTGTTTTGGTAAACTCTGAAGTGTTGCTTCCGCAAAGTTGATATCGTTGGTGCGCTCTCTCTCAAATATCCTACGGGATGTCCATACAATAATTCTATCTATTTTGTAAAACGTAGAAGAACAGTTTTTGACAAAATAAAAAGATGGCTTGCGTAAGCACGGTTGGCTATGTCGGGCTGGGCGTATACACCAAAGTTGCATCGACCTTAGAAAAGTCAGGTACAGGATTCGAATTGTGTCGAACGAGAATAAGTTGGACTCGATTGAGTAAGTGGGGTAACTATCAATCGGGGTACTATCGAGCGACGATAACGTCGGTGCGATATAGATGAGCATGCTTAGATTTTGAGGAATCGTTCGGACGAAAATTCAAGGAAATAGTTTGTGAATCGAATGATTGAGGATTTGTTGAATGACTTCATCCCTGAGTGGTGTATGCGATAGCCTAAGGGATGTCGATCGATTGATTAAGGATGCGGGGTGTCGATGAGTCTATTAGCAAGTGTCGCTTTATGCAAAGTCGTAGATGGAGTATCATTGAAAAAGTTATAGTCTTGAAGATTTGGATGAGTGGATTCGAACAAATTAGAAATGATGCGCACAGAATGTGCACGGGATTGAGGATTGCACGAGTATGAAATGCAAAATTGATTAAGTGAAGTCAAATCGAGAAAAAAGTTAGGGTGTACGAACGGATGACTTGATCGAGAAAATTGATACGGATCGTATGCGAAAAGTTAGCACGACAGGTAGATAGCGTGCACGAAGTACTTGATTTTGAAGTTACACGAATGATTCTAAGGATTGGATTGAATGTTGCTCGATAATTAGAGTTAGCAATGGGATGATGGGTTTGAGAAAATTGATGCTGTGAATGATTCGTAGGATAATGATCGAACTTGAATTTGAATGTCGAGAAGATTATCCAGTCAGACGATAGCATCATTCGCACGACTCAAAATTGGTTGCAAAGGAAGATCGTCAGGTTACGCATATCGTCGATGGTTGTAACTACCAAGATTTCTAATTCCTACCTTTGAAGATTTTGAGTTAAGTTTCAAATGAAGAAATTTATTTTTTTAATATAGTTGAAATTTCCTTTTTAAAACAATAGTATAGTTTTTGAACTTTACGAAATTATTTTATATTTTGAATATAATTATTTAAATAAGCAAGTTCAAATTTCATAAATTATTCTTATTATAAGCATAAGAGTTGAGGGCTAAAGAGTATTAACTATTTAGTTAGTTATTTGATTGGTGAGTTTTAGTCACTTGATTGTTACTAATTACGGAATTAGTAAATAGTTAGTTGGAGGTTAGTTAGAAATTAGTTAGCCTTCTCTACTAAAAGTCCTAGATCTAGCATATATTACTAGTTTTGTCATTGCCTTGGGGAATACTCCACTCTAATGTTTATTATAAAGTCTTTTCACTCTCTTTACAACAACCACTCTGCTCATTGGAAGAGCAATTGCCAAATTCTCAAATTCAACTCTCTCTTCCCTCCTGCCAAGCTCATCAAAGCCGAGCCAACTCTAGCCACTGACTGGCAACACCACTCCATTACCATAGCGCCACCGCCTTACCATCCCAGTGGCCTCGCCTTCAGATCATCGCCACCTCGGTAAATCACTCTAGCACACCCAGTTTGGATCCGGCCTCCGACGTTCTTGGCAACGACTCTGTCGAGCATCTTCGACTTCTTCAACCATCTCCGCCAGCGTCACCCATCTCCCCGACCTCTCCGCCATCATCGGAATCGACATCGTGTCACCCCACCACCACGCCGTCATGCTCTCGGAGCTCTTGCCTACGGCCAATCTAGCGTTGTAGCAAGGCCAGATCTGTACCGCCTCCAGTTGAGCGACGTTGATCCGGTGTTGCATCTCCTCCTCTAAAACCGACCCACCGACGTCTTTCGAACCAGATTCGGGCAGCTTCTGCTCGCCTCGAGCAGATCTGGCTCTTCCTCGTCGTCGGTCACACCTCCCCGAGGCCGGGCATCACCAGATTTGTCCCAGATCTGAGGTTTTGAGTCTTCCCATCACCTCGCCGCCAAAAGACTCTCGCCGAGCCTGCCATGCTGAGCCACATCTCCTCGATCTCTGTAGAGAACCATCCCTTACTCAGTCTTCTCCGGTGGTTAGCGTTGCAGCGTCACTATCTCCGTTGATCGGCGTCCTTTCGCGAGCTCCTTTGCGGGCTCTGTGCACTGGCCGCCGCCTCGACGACCGGATCGGAGCCAACCCGGTGAGTTTCCTTTCCTTCCTCCTTCATTTTGTTCTTCCTCCTTCTGTTTTCTCTCTCCTGTGAGGAGACATTAGCTTGAGCTTTAATGGCTCTTCATTATATTTAGTTTCTTTTTGGGCCCAGGCTTCAAGCCTATATTGTATGGCTCCTCAGTTATTATTTCTGTAGAAGTTGATTATTGGGCTGCTATTGGGCTGCCAGCCCATTGTGGCTTTGGGATTATATTGTGGACTGGGCTTGAAGCCCAGTCACGGTATTCCTTGTATATATATTTTGTTGCATTAATAGTTTGGGCCATACCCTACTATACATATATATATGTATCAATACTATAGTATACTGTATCTAATAACTAAATTTTTCTTTAAAAAATAATATATAAATATTTTATAGTTTATGCTTGGGATCTCTAAACAGGGATTATCTATACTTTACTTCCTCAAATATTAGTTTCAAATAGTATATTTATATAATTTGCCATAATACTCCTTTATAAATACTCTTTAGATAATAAATGTATAAATTTATTTTAATGATACTTTGCCAATACATATATTTATATAGATTTCTATTAAAATATTCTTAATATTTTTATACCTTGCATGCATTGATTTCAACAAACTATTATTGATAAATAATTTTGCTAAAAAAAACAACTAAGGCATAATTATTAGTGAATGTTTTATACATATATTTTTCTAAGATAAGTTAGTTAATATATGTTAGCTAGAGTATACATATTGATAGTGAAACATTAGTGGCTAGCTAGCGATATTGGCTAGATTGTTATTTAGATTCTAACCTATTCATACCCTACTCTAGGTGGAATCATTGGACAATTTGAATTGCAAGGACAAAGGCAAGTACACCGACTCGAACCCTTACTCTGTATTTCTGTCTTGCTTCATGTTCTCATATTGACACGTTGTACACATGATTGTTCATTGTTCACCGTTCATTGTTCATAGTTTATTATTCTTTACTTGTACATTGGGGTAGGGAAATACTACAGATATTTGACCAATCCTATTTTAGCTAGGCATTGACTAATAGCTTAGGTCTCACATCGTGTACGTGGGACTCTAAGCCATACTATTATTCATGTGCTCTTGTTCATTGTTTACCCAGCCGGTCACATACTCTGATAGTTATTTCATTTGTATGTTGCACTGATAGTCTAGTTCATTATTCAGGATCTGGCACTATAGTTCATCGTTATTCATGTACTACAGTTTCATATTTCTGTCTGGTACCATAGTTCATATTGTGATTCTTTTTCATGCATTTCAGTTTACATTGTTTAGTGCTTCTTGTCAGGGTTGTACTTTGCTCTTTTTCTGACATGATACGTTGCAGGTGTCGAGGCTTTCTATCCTAGCATTATGGATTACGGGACGGGTTGATAGTTAGCTAGCCTGGAGGCTACGAGGAGATTAACGATGGGTTGGAACTTTGTTATACAGGTTTATTTTTTTTAATTGATAATTTTTATATTATAAAGACATGGTGAATTGTAATATTATTGAGCACGTATTTAGATGCTGTGATGTGATTCCATGATGTGACTTGAGATATTAGATACTTAGTACAGCTTACTACGTTGTATCTTCCAACGTAGGCTGGACGTGTCCGACTCGTGTCTGATTATTCGGGAGCGGATCATGACATGTTTTTAGTGGTGGCCCATGCAGGTCAGTCCAATGGTGCCTAGGACTTGAGTACCATTGGGAACCTGCGATATAGGAATGTTCAATCACAGCTTAAGTCGATTGTATTGTTATACATATTTACTAAAAGTATTTCCCTAAGTAATATTTTTCATTTCTCTATTTAGTTTCTAAAGTTCTATAGGGACTTGACTAATTACTATTTTAAAATTTTGATCTCTCATTTAGCAAACCCCTCACCAATGACCTATATTCTCAAGCTCTCTAAATCTTTTTCTACAACCTGACTTTCTTGATCAATTCCAAATTCTGTCATAGGACTCCTAGACTCACAACTAATCTCAACTTGTTTATCTATTTCTCCAAACTTTTCAAGGAATTATTTTCTCAAAATAATTCAGGTATAGGTTAACGTCCCTCTAACTCTCTAGGGACGGGAATATTTCTACTAGTTCCTCCACTCAACTTGAAATCATACTATTCCTATCGGTCAGAGTCAGGTTGATCAAATCCATAAGTTTATCCATTAAATAGGGAAGAGTCAGAGCACAGATACTCCACTTAACTTCAGTTATTCCTTTTCTTCTACTGGTATGTGATCCCTTGATTCTCAAGGACCTACACAACAGATACTTGTACTGGATTGATCTTTTGATACCTACGTCACTTTCATCATGAATAGGACTTAGAATTCGCTTGAATTTTCGTAAACTCTTTAAAATTCCTATGGATAAAGTTGAGAGAATATTCGACAACCTACTATGGCAGGCCAGATGCGCACTACAGTCATTTATCTGAATTATGGAGACCGCGAGTTCACTGCAGCTAGCTGAGCACTGGCGAGGCAGGGACTCTAAGTCGAAGTAATTTCAGGTATTCATGGGTTTTCAAATATTATTGAGACTATGTCCTAAATTCATAATGTTTTGAGCTCTTGAGTTGTTCTGGCAATCCTGGATGAAGTTGATAGAATATTCGATAATCTATCACTATAGGAGTCATGGACACTAAAGGTTCACTGCAGCTAGATGTATACTACACTGGCGGGGCATGAACTCTAGGTGAGGTGACTTCAGATATGTATGGTTCTCGGATACTATTGAGACTATATTCATGATTCCCTGTTTGGCCTTTATCGTCATTGACAACTTTACCAGAATTTCTTGAATTGTTTAAACTTTGGTCTTATTCAAGTTTTAGTGTCTACTCCAAGATTCAGAACTCATTCTAGTAGCATGTATTCCATATAGAAATGTCTATCTCATTTTTTAGAACTCATTAGGACTATCCTTTCAACTCCCATTGACCAAATCTCCTTCGTGGTTCAACTCTAGCTAGTGATGGTATAACTTTTGTTGATGGTTGCATAATTTGATAGCTATGATATTAGATAGTCGATATATAATTATGGATAAATGTGTATATATGTATAGGGTTGGTAGATATATAGAAATACGGGAGAAAACATAAATAGGTTACATAGGTCATTTTAGGTACCCTTGAAATAGACATTTTGATGGGGATAGTTAAGAGAATCATGGTAGGCAAATGGGTAATAAGTTTTGAAGGAGTTATAGATTATAGAAGTTTGTGATTGATTTGAAGGTAATTAGGTTATAAAGTTATTATTTTTCGTGCATATCCTACCATATAACCAATATTTGATTTTCCTAAATTTGTCGTGTGATTTTTCTAAATCATGATTTGATTTTCTCATGTCCTTATATTTACTATCTTGTTTTCAATAAAAGCATAAACTAGATTTCACTGATAACTATGCCATATCTAGATGATTCTTTAAAGTATAATTATGGGATTTTTTTTATCGTGGCCAGATTTTATTTCAAATATTGATCGTGCCTTGATTTTGATATTGATTTAATCATGTCTTAACGATTTTTTGAATTCTCTTCGTTATGATTACATTTTGAGTATACCTAAACTAAATTAATCATATTATGATCATGTCTACCTTGATAATGATCATACTTAGATAATCAGTCTTTACTCCTGAATGATTTTGACCTTAATCACAATCGTGTCTAAACCATTTATTTTTCCTTGATCATGCTTCATAGAAATTATAGAACTTGATCTTGCTTACTATAGACAAGTCAAGTTTTCAAAATTTTGGTTTTATTATTCTTAGTCGTTCATTCCTATGCTGATCGTATTTAACATTTATGACCCCTTTAGTCACTTTTAATCAAAATTTAACTAATCATGATTAATGTTTCGAATTTAATTTTCCTTAGCATGCTTAAACCGTTTTGACCATGTATATGACCTCAATTTTATTTCTGAAATATTTTGATCAATTGGTGCCTTAAACGATTTAATTATATTTCGGATTGATTCTAAACGCTTGAATTTTTGCTTATGTTTAAATTTTTCATGTTTTATAAATCGAGTTGAAATGATTTGAACTTCAGACATAGCCATACTAGTTATGTCTACAAAACTTTTATGGAATTTAGGTCACGAATTTACTCTTGATCACATTGGAGATTAATTATGACGCATCATTTTATCACCTTGTCAAAATTTAACTTCATTCATCTATAAGTTATCGTGATTTTTCTAGTCGTACTTAAACTCGAATTTTATGATTAAAATTTTAATTGCCTTCAAGTATCCGTATTGGTTAATCCTAATAGTATATATTGTACTATTTGAAATTTCGAGGACAAAATTTTTGTAGGGGGTAGATTTGTATCTACCTAGATTTCTATTTCCTACCTTTGAAGATTTTGAGTTAAGTTTCAAATGAAGAAATTTATTTTTTTAATATAGTTGAAATTTCCTTTTTAAAACAATATTATAGTTTTTGAACTTTACGAAATTATTTTATATTTTGAATATGATCATTTAAATAAGCAAGTTCAAATTTCATAAATTATTCTTATTGTAAGCATAAGAGTTGAGGGCAAAAGAGTATTAACTATTTAGTTAGTTATTTAATTGGTGAGTTTTAGTCACTTGATTGTTACTAATTATGGAATTAGTAAATAGTTAGTTGGAGGTTAGTTAGAAATTAGTTAGCCTTCTCTACTAAAAGTCCTAGATCTAGCATATATTACTAGTTTTGCTATTGCCTTGGGGAATACTCCACTCCAATGTTTATTACAAAGTATTTTCACTCTCTTTACAACAACCACTCTGCTTATTGGAAGAGCAATTGCCAAATTCTCAAATTCAACTCTCTCTTCCCTCATGCCAAGCTCATCACAGCCGAGCCAACTCTAGCCACTGACTGGCAACACCACTCCCTCACCATAGCACCACCGCCTCACCATCCCAGCGGCCTCGCCTTCAGATCATCTCCACCTCAGCAAATCACTCTAGCACACCCAGTTTGGATCCGGCCTCCAACGTTCTTGACAACGAATCTGTCGAGCATCTTTGACTTCTCCGACCATCTCCGCCAGCGTCACCCATCTCCCCGACCATCCCGCCATCGTCGAAACCGACATCGTGTTACCCCACCACCGCGCCGCCATGCTCTCTGAGCTCTCGTCCACGGCCAATCTAGCGATGTAGCGGGGCCAGATCTGTACCACCTCCAGTTGAGCGACGTTGATCCGGTGCTGCATCTCCTCCTCTAGAACCGACCCGCCGACGTCTTTCGAACCAGATCCGGGTAGCTTCCGCTCGCCTCGATTAGATCTGGATCTTCCTCGTCGTCGATCGCGCCTCCCCAAGGCCGGGCATCACCAGATTTGTCCCAGATCTGAGGTTTGGAGTCTTCCCATCACCTTGCCGCCATAAAACTCTCGCCGAGCCTGCTATGCTGAGCCACATCTCCTCGATCTCTGTAGAGAACCATCCCTTACTTCATCTTCTCTGGTGGTGAGCGTCGCAGCGTCACCATCTCCGTTGATCGGCGTCCCTTCGCGTGCTCCACTGCGGGCTTTGTTCACTGGCCGCCGCCTCGACGACCGGATCGGAGCCAACCCGGTGAGTTTCCTTTCCTTCCTCCTTCATTTTGTTCTTCCTCCTTCTGTTTTCTCTCTCTTGTGAGGAGACATTATCTTGAGCTTTAATGGCTCTTCATCATATTTAGTTTCTTTTTGGGCCCAGGCTTCAAGCCTATATTATATGGCTCCTCGGTTATTATTTCTGTAGAAGTTGATTATTGGGCTGCTATTGGGTTGCCAGCCCATTGTGGCTTTGGGATTATATTGTGGACTGGGCTTGAAGCCCAGTCACGGTATTCCTTGTATATATATTTTGTTGCATTAATAGTTTGGGCCAGACCCTATTATACATATATATATGTATCAGTACTATAGTATACTGTATCTAATAACTAAATTTTTTAAAAAAAATAATATATAAATATTTTATAGTTTATGCTTGGGATCTCTAAACAGGGATTATCTATACTTTACTTCCTCAAATATTAGTTTCAAATTTTATATTTATATAATTTGCCATAATACTCCTTTATAAATACTCTTTAGATAATAAATGTATAAATTTATTTTAATGATACTTTGCCAATACATATATTTATATAGATTTCTATTAAAATATTCTTAATATTTTTATACCTTGCATGCATTGATTTTAACAAACTATTATTGATAAATAATTTTGCTAAAAAAAAACTAAGGCATAATTACTAGTGAATGTTGTTTCACTTAACAAAATGCCTGGAAATCGGATTTTGAAAATAAAACGAGAAAAAGTACAAGAAGTACAAATTTGATTCTGGGAAGTATTGCTATGGAAGTCTGATCTGTAAATGATCACTTTGTTCCTTGGACCATACGATGATGATGAAGATCACTGCTAGAAGATGAACAATTGGAAGAACTAAGTCACCAGAAGGTATCGACGCACTTGGGCACTGATGGCGAGGCCGAATGCTTTCCTACTTTGCTTCACTCTGTTCTGGAAGAAAAGTTGAAGAAGAATGCTCCGAAAAAATCAAAGTCTCTGGGCTCTGATCTCTATGTATTCTCTCATTTCTCTCTGTCCCCGTTATATGAAAAAAATCAGTCTATTTATAGACTTGGCTTCTTATGCGTAAAAACTCAGCAAAAGTTCCGTCTTTACACTAACAACTGCCACCCATGATTGGAGTCATCCTCTGCATACGTTGACACATGTCCCATTATTTCAGTAAGAATAGGATGCACGTACACACGTTCTTCGAGATATGTGGCATGAAAGCCATGTAGGCAAACCACGTTCTGAATTGGTAAAGAAGAATAGGGCGTAAAAACAACCCAAATATACCCTGAGCGTAAAGTAGTAGACTAGGCGTAAAATAGCCCTGACATGGACTTCTCGCGTAAAGTGGTTGTTAAATAACCTTGAGCGTAAAAGTAGCCCAAATAAACCTTACGCACACGTCAACTTTTGAGCGTAAAAACTCATATAGTCTCCGTGCATAAAAGAAGCCATATTATGAGCGTAAAAATAGCTCAGTCCACATACTAAACGACAAATTGGTCTCTGTGTAAAACAAATCCCTTCGAATTCTATGATATATGCCATCATTAAATCTTCATGTCAGACTTTGCATTAAATGCAAGACTTGACAGCTTTGTCCAACGTAAAAGTGGCTAGCCTGTCTTAGACGTAAAACCATTAGCTTTGACCCGGGCGTAAAATGATTAGCCTGCGTTAGGCGTAAAGTGATTAGCCTCTCTTTGGCGTAAAGTAGATCAATTTGAATGGAATGATCTATCTCTTTGACTCATTCTTATGAAGCACTTTTTACGCTCCTACAAGACCCCCTTCAAAGTTTTCAAATATCTTCAAAATTTGAAACACTTTGAACAGAAGCGTAAAAGTTAAGTTTTGACCAGTCAGCGTAAAATTCAGGATACTCAACAGTCATCCGCGTAAAAGTGGAGATATGCAACAGTCGGCGTAATTTCAGGGAATTTGAACCAGTTTAAATTTCTCTATAAATAGATCTTTTCAAAGAGAGAAAATACTTTTACTCATCTTCTTGCAATCCCGAATTCCTTTGCCTTCTCCTTCTTCGAAACCTCACTTTGATCTGATGGCTCCCAAGAAATCATCCACCGCTAGCAACAAGGGGAAGAAACCCGCCGTCGATTCATCATCGACCGATCGTGTGAAAACCCCGTCCGGACATCAACACCACCTCGACAGCCTAACCCAGCCGTAGCTCCACCTATGATGGGTAAAACCCTATTCTTTGGCTGGAAAAACTCGTCGGGGACGAAGGAGATAACCCGAACATTCAGTTTTTTTATGCCCACGTCATGCGTGTTAGCGTAAAAAACTGAAATAACAAAATACGCCCACGTTTTACGTGTTAGCGTAAAAGTTAAGAAATACGCCCACGTTATACATGTCAGCGTAAAAGTTAAGAGATACGCCCACGTTATATGTGCCAGCGTAAAACTTGAACTACGCCCACAACTAAGGTGCTAGCATAAAAAAAACTTAACTACGCCCATGTTCATTCATGCCAGCATAAAAAGACACATTACGCTCATATCAACATATGGTGGCGTAAAAGTTTATCAACCATTGAGAGACTTTGTAAAACAAAGACCTCATGAACTTTAGTAAACATAAAAGTTTTTACTCATACGACTTCAAACTAATTTGATCTCTCCCTATTTTTTTTTCTTTTGTCTTTTATCAGTAGATTTGCAAGCTCATCCACTTGAGGAAATTTTTGGCTCATCAGCGGGCATGGTGGGCTCGAACTATCTGGAAGATTTATCTCATGTCCAATTTCCTCAATCGAACCCTGATTACCCTATAGAGAGGGCACAACTGATATATGTTCAAGGAGACAGGATGTTGTTATCCATGATCGATGGAGAAGTACTGGTATCACTGGACAATCAACAATTCCTGAAGCCAGCTTTCTTATTTGGAGATGCTATAGATTACAAATCACAGACTCACCCTAAAAAGGAGGCTTGGATATTTAGATCTGGAGAAAGGGTGATATATCTCCCTGACATGGACAAAGATTATCCTCTATCTGCTTTCGTCCATGCTAGCCATCACCGTCAAATGTTGTGGAACTTAACTCCCAGTAGCTATGGTAGACCGGGCAGGATCATCTTCAGACGAGAGAGAGCAAACGACATGGGTTACCACATCAGCGCTCCCTGCGGGGGTGTCATTCTATTTTCTGGTCTGATGCCCAGGTTTACACCGAGTGAGGACTCATCTCTTATTCAACCCGTACAGATTCCCATGTTTATAAATAAGTTCCTAAGAAAAGGAGTCTTATATCCTCAGACCAATCCTAGGTTAACAGGATGGTTAACCCCTTATAGTAGCAATTGGATCCAGATCAGGAATTGGGTCATGAAGAACTTTAAGACAGAATTGGATGAGATTGGTCTGTACGAAGCGGTGGCTTCCACCAGTTATGGTATTCCACCGAACGACAACCTGTTCTTGGCTTTATTGGAGTTGTATATGAGTTCAACAGGAACTTTCGCAACTCCGCATGGCGAGATGGGTCTGGCCTTACATGAGATGCAGTTCATTTCGAAGCTACCAATGGGCGAGTTTCCCTATGAAGAATATATTCCCTCCAATCGAGAATTGGCAGAAATTCGGAAGAAGAACCCCGAACTGGTGCAAGTCTACGAAAAACTTATGTGCCATTATCTGATTTGCACCAGCATGTATGAAACTGGATCACATCTGGCACACATAACTAAATGGACAACTTACATATTTTATCATAAAAATAGAGTGTCCAAGATGGAGAAGAGCAGGTTCCGAGAAGATAAGACTCAGACCATCAAACCTTGCTCTATAATTCCTGCAGATTTAATTCAAGAATTAATGGCCTCGCAGAAGTCTCGAGACCAATATCTGTCTACAAAAACCGGAGATATCCCTGCAGGGACTGAAACTTTGAGCTACCTGAGACATGGTAGTCAGAAACTATCAAAGAAGGCCTTGCTTGCAGGATTCTTATCCCTGTGGCTACGAAGGTGGGTCGTGCCAGGGATCGGTACCGTGGACAGAATTCATCGAACCGTACTGTGGCCGACGGTACGTTTGGTTTTCAAACACAGAATTAACCTGCTGTCGGCGATGGTATGCCGAATAAACGCAGGTCTATGAACTTTCGGTGAAGAGCTGATTAATAATGCTCCTCATCGAGATAATTTTCTAAGGGTGGAGTTGCCCTACACCTATTTAATGGGCTGGTTGCTACATCACAATTGCAATTTGTTGCCACCGGGTCCTGAGGATGAAGCGAGGATTTTCCTTCAAAAATTTTATAAATCCACATGGAGAGTTACAACGGTGGCAGACACCCGAGCAGCATTGAATTATTCTCACGGGTGAAATTTTTTTGTACCAGACCAACAGTTCCGGCCGACTGCCTTGGTGCACAATTTGAAGACAGGGTAGAAAGAACAGCTTCATTATCAATACCTGTCTTCAGATGGCTAGTGTACATTAGACCCTCGCATCTAATGTATAGAAGTGAAGATAATTGTGCCTTCGAACCATACTTACCCAGTAGGTTCGCTCGCCAATTTGGGTATGACCAACTTCATGTTGGTAACCCTTCTACCAGTTTTCGTCACCATGGGAAACTGATTGACGGAGCTCGAGCATGGCGGTATTTCAGCACTGCCTGTACTGGTGCCAGATTCAAAATATCTACCGCCACCAGTATAAATCAGTTACGCATCCTTCATTCATATGCTCGTTTCTACACATCTATTCGATCTTTTGAAGACGGTTACAACATGCCAGGAAGTCTTCGATGGGCCCAGGAGGGAAATGTTGAAGAACCTGTCCGAATAACTCCTGACGTGCCTGATAATGTTACTGCAATAGATGATTTTCTGGAAGTAATCCCCAGAGGGGCTGGGGAGATAGCAGCAGGTCCAATAATTATTGGAAAAATCCGAAAAAGGAAACAAAGCACAGTTACTACTCTTCCGGTGAAGTCTCCGGAGAAGAAGAAGAAGTCTACCACTAAAGGGCCTTCCAAGCCAAGAGCCCTCACTCCAGAAGATGATACCTTGGTTGAAGAGGATCATCTTGTTGGTTCTTCTTCAGTCCATCCAGGAGAAGGATCTTCAGCCCCTCCACCAGTAGTAGCACCGAAAGCTGTAACACTTTTGTCTCCTGGACGTCTTAGCTCCTCGCTCCATCTATCTTTGTCAACCAAGGCACAAGTTACAGGGGATACTAACGCTGTATCTACTGTTGACCGAGACCGTATTCCATCAGATGAGCCGGCTCTCGACTTCGATGATGATGATTGGGATGGCAATTATGATTCATATCTTGAACATAACGCACATATTCCAGGTATCATACAAAACCTATACGGAATTATGTACCATGATTTTGTATATTAACTTATTTTGTTCATTTTGTAGATATCAGCATTGCACCAAAACCTGTGGCTCCTCCTCCTCAAGAAGAAGATATCTATGAAGAAAATGAGGAATCTGAGGATGAAACTTCTTCTTCGAAAGAAGAAGACGCTGATGAGGGGGGAGTTCAACAACCCGAGATGGAGCTTTAAGAAGAATATCCTCCATCATTAGAGGTACAACAAGCACAACCTGAAATGTCCTCTCCTGCTGAAGACCAGCACAAAGAAGAGACTACAATAGACCTCACTGTAGGTAATGATAGAGCTGCTGAAGGAGAACCAGATTTGAATAAAGAAGCAGCTGTAGAAAATTTTACTGCAATTGAAGCGATGGAAAATCCTGTGGAGCAAACCATTGAAGAAAATGCTGAAAGCATTCTTGAATCACCAACTGAAACTGGGGAAGCTATAATGACATCTTCTATTGTTGCTACTGATTCAGTACCAGTTTCTGATGAGACAATGCCAGAACCTGAATCGGCTCCCGCAATTGTCACCACATCCACCGATATTACCGCCACCAGAACTCCAGAAACGGCTGGAGTAACAAATATTGAAGACATTGCTCCCAAAGCTCTTGGGAATCAATTGGCTGTGACAGCAGTAACAACAACAATTCCATCTCAGCCTGTTGTTACACCAATGATATCTGTTGGTGTTGGAGATATAATCCCTAAAGCTCCTAGGGATCAATTGGCCATGACAGCAGTAACAGCAACAACTTCGTCTCATCTTGCTGTTATACCGACAACATCTATTTCTGGTCTCCAAAGAAGAGATCTATTAGATATTGCTGCCACACCAAGCTCCAGCATAGAGATGAATCTCCTAGTTGAGATTCATACTGAGACCTTTTATAAAACTCTAGCAACCCTAATAAAAATGGTCCTGAATAAGGGCCTCAGTTACAAGATTTTGAAGGCAGCGATGGCTCTGACCATTAAGAATGTTGCTATGTTCGATGATGCTGGGAGAGCTGCAGCATTGGAGAAAATTGTAGAGGGCCTTGAACAGCCGATCAACGAATACCTCAAGCTATCAAGTGAGACTGTTGAAAGTCTCATCCAGGAGGAATATGACGCCTTAACGGCTGATTATCTTGCTCGGGAGACCACATATAATGAAGCTCTTCATGAACATAGTCTGAAAGTTGCCAAAGAGAAAGCTTTTTTGGCTGGAATAAAGCCCGCACTGCATGGCCACAGAGTAGCTTACGATGCTTTGAACATAGATATTCAGAATAAAAATGATAAAATCCGTGAAGTTGAGGCTGAATTAGCTTGCTTGAAGGCTGAAAGGAAAAAAATGATCGACGCTCGAAATCTGCACCTCACTCAGAGCTCCATTTTAGAAGAACAAGCCTTTGGGGCTGAATCAATTATCAGAACCCTTGATGAAGCCAAGGACAAACTGATAATCAGCTTCGCTGGACTTTCTCGTATTTGTACTCCTGAAGCTCGATGTGCTGAAGCTACTAAAAAGGCTGTGAGTTCTTGTGACAAGCGGCTAGAAGAACTACAGAATTTGCTTCAAGATGTTTCTACTCCACCTTAGAAGAACTCCTTGTCATCTTTTATCTCATTCATTTTTGTAATGTTTTCATAAGGAATGAATGAAATATTTATTTTGTGATCCTATCATTTATTTAAAATAAATAATAGGTATGAGGCAAAAAATACTTATCAGCGGTTATATGAACATGACAAGTCTTTTAAACTCAATAGTTTGTATCTATCCAGAGGTAATATGGACATGATAGATAATCCAATCTTATTTTCTGTTTTTAGAGTATACAATATTATCAGAGGTAATATGGACATAACAGTATGTAAGAACTCAAAGAAAAAATAGATTAATATCTATGCAGAGGTCAAAGGAACATGATAGATAGCAAGTAGATTTAACATTTATCCAGAGGTCTTAAAAACATGATAAATAATAAATCCAGTTTTTTAATCAACTGGTAAGATAGAAGATCAAAATTTCTCTCCGAAGAGACGAGTAATCAGCTTAACCAAACCTTGGTAGCTGGGGATTAAGAGGACAGATGTTATTGAGGATATATGTCAATATTGGTGAAAGAATGAATGAACCAACATGGCCCAAGGATCATTCTCAAATGTCTTGGATTCACCATCAATTTGAACCATGTAAGCTGAAAATATTTGCTCAGATTCATCATAATAGTCTCCTTTAACACACAAGGAGTGAGAAATATCGGATTCAATGAATTGGACTTCTTCTGAATCTGATGATTGTGAAGAGCTAGAAGAGAATTCTTCTTGTATATCGTCATTAAACATGTAGGACGGATCATATCCCAATCCATGACGAGTTTTCTGGTAAAATGGATCACCACGTAATGGTAGTCGTCTACCTTTGCCTTGATTGAGACCTTGCATAGTCTTTAGATCATATCCCATGTTCTGGATAATCTTGAGAGATTGTTGACTATATCAGTCAATTCGGATTCTTCCTTTATCTTTATCTCTCAAATCATCTGTCTGAGCAACAGGGATATTTCTAGCCAGGCCAAACACAATTTGGCGCTTGTTTTTCTTATCAGACGGAACCACGAAATAAGATTCTTTGTGACGTCTATAAGTTACACAAGCTTGCGATGAAGCGGATACAGGAAGAAGATAGGGAGAAGATGTTAGAAACCTTTGAGCATAAGGTCCAACATCGACATGAGGAAGAAAAGAATTTTCCTTATTGTCAATGTATAAGGTTTCTTCTGTGTCTATGTCGTCTTTATATTGATGACTTTGATTATCAGAAGATAAAGTCATTCTTTTAATAAACTTGACAGCCATATACTTGAAAAGGAAATCTTTATTGATATCAAAAAGTACAGAATGATCAATATTTACATCATTTACAATTTGACTGCTACGTTTCGGATTAATCACTAGTGGATTAACGTCCGTCTTCTGTGTAGATTTGCCAAGATTGACAATCAAAGGAGGTTCTGGATCATTCTTACGAAATGTACGCCCTTTGACTTTGATCACAAGAGGTTGAACTTGGCTTTTAACAAGAACATTCACTGATTCCTCAGATGAAGCTTGAGTTCTTCCTTTAACCTTGATCATCAAAGGTTGATTGTTGACAGGTTGGGGTTGGATTCGCCCTTTGACTTTGATATTCAAAGGTTGCTCTTCTTGTGGATCTTCGTTAATATACTGATCTTCAACAGATGATTGATCTTCAGCCATATCTGATATCTCTTTCATATGCTCTTGTTTGTAAAGCCTTGAGTCGAAAAAATAGGCTTTGACACCTTTGAAAGGATTGATATCAGCAAACTCAGTCTTCACAACTCCTTGGGGATCCACATACTTGAAGTATTGGTGGAGAGTCGAAGGAACAATGTTATACTCATGTAACCATGGTCTTCCAAGAAGAATATTGTAGGATACGTCTGAGTTAATAACATAAAATGTTGCCATAGTACGAAGATCACCAATCTGAATCTTCAGACGAATCTTCCCCAGGGGTTTGCTCTTTCCAGAGTTGAAACCAACTATTGTGGTACTAGTGTAAGTCAGATCACTAGTAGGAATCCTCAATGGTCTTAGCATACTTTGAAGAATTATGCTAATGGAAGACCCAGGATCAATGTAAATTCTGTCAACTTCAATAGATTCAATATACCCAGTGTAACACAAAGGCCTATCATGTTTGTTATGCTTCAACAGCATATCTTCTTGTGTAAAGGTGATGTTGGGAATTGCTTCCATCATACTATGACATTGTGGGCATGATACTGGTATATTGTCAGGAGTTTTGAGTTGAGCTAAGCAGGAATCAGCTTGCAGCAAAGCTTCACTCAAAGTTTCGCAGCTTTCTTTAGAAAGGCGAAGCAAGTCGAAGATAGATAATCTAGCCGGAGTATTAGCTAACTGGGCTAGAATATCAAATTTATAGGGTTTCATCATTACCCCCTGACTGGAAGTAGACTTCAACGGGACATCGAAGCGTACCGCTTTCTGTTTTCCCTTTTCAACCACAGCAGGAGTAAGAGACGGTTGAGTTGATGGTGTTTCAACATTCTCAGCTTCTTTGGAGGATCCCTCATAGTCTTTGTGGTACTCTTTTCCAGATCTTGTACCAGCAAAAGTTTCTTCTTCAGACTCAGAAGAAGGAAGTACCATATTGCAGGATTTAATCTTCCTTTCCTTAGCCTTCTTCTTGTGAGAATTATTATGAGGAACCTCAGAACCCAATCCAACAGTAGATTTTTTACTTTGAATTTGTAAAGGAAGTCGTATCCCTTTATCATAATTCAAACCTTCTGGCTTTTGAAAGTCATAACCCATCTTCTTCATGAGAAGGATAGATTGTTGACTGTACAAGTGAGTAGGCAGTGGACTTTCAACAGGTGATTCCATAGAGGAAGAAGAAGAGATCTATGTGACTACAGAAGAATGAGGAATAACCGTCTCTGCAGCTACGGGAGGAAAAGGATTCGGGATACGAGGAAGAATCCCTGTAGGAGCCTTTTCATAAGCAACAAAGACTTGTTGTGCCCTGTATAAGGGAATACTATTCATGGCTAGCCACTGCTGATGAGTAAGCTTGAGCTTGGCAGGAGGAGCCAGACTTGGAGGACATATGTTCAATCCTCTCAGTCTATCTTCCAAAGGAATGCAATCCCATAGATGATCCAAATCATCAGGATCTGGAATAATATGAGAACTCATGTTGCAGGTATTAACTTTCTTACCTTTCTTGGATTTTGAAGTTTTACCTTCATCTTCCATTTCAGGTATTAAGTCAGGATGTACCCACATAATTTCACCATTCTTTAATGTAAAAGGCAACAATCCTTCATTTTCCTCCCTGGCAGACGGGATATTCAAAATCTTCATCGTCGTCTTCGAAATTGGGACAATTCCATCTGGTACTTGTTGCGGAGGAAAATCTCCAAATTGAAGAGAAACCATATTGGTTGTAACCGTATGGTCATCATTGGTTAAAGCAATGGCACCACCATTTATTAGCTCTTGAATTTTCTTCTTCAAAACATAGCAAGCACTGGTAGGATGATTAATGTATATATGATAGATACAATATTTAGGATTGTCAGTCAGATTCACCTCATTAGGCCTCTTTGACTCCGGAATCTGGAGTTTGCCACTCTTCACCAGACATTGGAATATCCCTGGGATATCACTTTCGTCAAAAGAATATTTTTCTTTTGGCCTAGAAGATTCCTGATTATTCGGTATCGTTTTATTCTTGGAAAGATTGACCATAAGAGTGTCTTTTCCTTTCATATTACGATTGTCAGAATTATTACCAGGATTACTTTTCTTTCCTTTATCCTCAGAGGCGAAAATCATCCCATGTTGACGAGCCAACCTACCATTGGTCTCGGCAGAAACTGCTGCTATGATAAACGAAGCCCAATCTATGAATTGGGAACCCGTGAAGACAGCGATGGATGTTCGCAGATTCATCTTATATGTATCAATCAGCGCTGAATCTGGCATACCAGGAGGCATCTTTAGAGTCGCCTGTCAAAAACGTTCAATGAACGTCCGAGTATCTTCTTTCTCCTTTTGCTTGATTTCTATTAAGGAGGACATGTTCATGTCCATACCTCCTTCATAGAAACGGGAGAGAAACATTGCCTTAAATTTGTCAAAAGACGAAATGCAATTATCGGGTAAACTACGATAGCAGTCGTAAGCTGAACTCGTCAAGCATCCAATGAATACTCTAGTGAGAAGAGCATCATTTTTCTGCAAATGTATAGTCATAATATCAAAGTAATTGATATACTGACTAGGAGAAGCCTTTCCATCAAACAATACCATTGACTGTGGCTTAAATTTCGGTGGAAAGGGTACATCATTCCAATGAGGAGGATAAGGTTGCTTAATCCCTAACCTCTGGAGTTGATCCTTTTGTTTCAAAACTTCAAACTGTGCTTTGAGCTCACGCACTGCTTGAATGGCTTCGCTGGTTTGTGGAAGCACATTTGATTGAAAGGTTGTTGGTTGTACCGTAATCCCCACTGGAGATGGTACATCTTTTGGAATGATAGGATCTGGAGATGCAGAATTTTTGTTAACAGCAGGTTCTTGGATATTCAAAGGTATATCAACCCCTTGGCTATCTTGAGTTGGTGCTGCTGCCTGAACCGGTGTTACAATTGCTGGTTGAGCAGTTTGCTGAGCCGTTATTATCTGGTGCATGCTTTGCATCATGTTAAGCATGTCTTTCAATGATTGCTCAACGGCAGTGAGACGTTGTTCTGTATTAACAGATGACGTCTCTGGTTCGTCTCCAATAGCATAGGATTCAACCTCTCTTGAAGATACAAAAGGATTAGTATAGAAGTATGAATCAACACTATCAGTTTCGGACTCAAGAGATTGAGTACCCCCAGCTTCAGAATCAGAAATCTGTAATTGTCTTTGTCTTCTTGATCGAGTATTCTGATATACTCCTTCAAAAGAATCAAGAAGTCTATTGAATTGTTGTTGACCTGGGGTTTGGGACATGTTCCGTCTAGGACGTCGTCCTCTGTTGGTGTGAGATGCCATGTTGACTGACGCATATGACAACTCATCTGCTTGTTGTTGGGGTGCATTAAAATTCAATCGATCAAAAACTGACCGTCTGGAAACCGAGCAACAACATTTGATCACAATCAGGTGACACTCACAATGATGATTATCTTGAGGGAGTGTCACGGGAGATTGTCTATTTTTACGCTTTTGCATTAGCAATTCACGTAAATCAGAAGGAGTAGAAGGAGTAGTCTTTTTTATTACATTTGGGGTAGCAAAACGTTTAGTCCCTTGTGTATAAAGAAGATTACTGGCTGCATTTGCAGAACCAAACTGTACATTTCTACGCATTTGGAGTTGTGTGCGCAAATCTTGAGATTTTTTAGCACGAAAGACTCCATTTTCATTGCGTGTGATTTATAGGTTTGGTACTTTGCGTAGAGCAGTATAAGAAGGTTGTTGGTGTAGAACTGAAGCTTTACCAACAACATTTTTACGCTGTATGCATTTAGGTACATTCACATTAGATGTAAAAACATCGTTGCAAATTTTATCTACATTGTCACAGACAGGAGACTTGCCTTTACGCGTAGAGCATAAAAATTAATTATCTACCACGTCACAGACGAAACATTTTCCTTTACGCGAAGAGTGTAATTTTTGTGTGTCTACCACGTCACAGACGGGAGACTTTCCTTTACACTTAGAAGCACAAGCATTAGAGTCTGCCTCATTACAAATGGGAGACTCGTTCTTATGCACTGAGCGTAAAATTTGGTTTTTACCCACTGGGCGTAAAACCTGATTATCTTCACCGTCACAGACGGGAGATAACTTGCCTCACTTAGAGTGCAACGCTGAAGTAAGGACTGCCTCGTTACGAACGGGAGCCCCTACGACAGGAGTGGGAAGGATTCCCTTGCCATCAGAGGCAACAGAGAGATCAGAAGCTATTTTGGATTTAGGAATCCAAACTTTTCGTGCTTTGCGAGATTTTTGAACATTAGAGCGGCGAGAACCACCCCCAGTTCGGAGCATCTCTTCATAAGCAGTCTGGTCGAAGTGTACAACCAGAGTCTTGTTTGTCGATCCAATCGACACATCATCGTATTGAGCAATTGCCTCCTCGTCAGAGGAGAAGGTCGTCCCCAGCAGAGTCGCCATTTTTGTTTCACTTAACAAAATGCCTGAAAATCGGATATTGAAAATAAAACAAGAAAAAGTACAAGAAGTACAAATTTGATTCTGGGAAGTATTGCTATGGAAGTCTGATCTGTAAATGATCACTTTGTTCCTTGGACCATACGATGATGATGAAGATCACTGCTAGAAGATGAACAATTGGAAGAACTAAGTCACCAGAAAGGTATCGACGTACTTGGGCACTGATGGCGAGGCCGAATGCTTTTCTGCTTTGCTTCACTCTGTTCTAGAAGAAAAGTTGAAGAAGAATGCTCCAAAAAAATCAAATTCTCTGGGCTCTGATCTCTATGTATTCTCTCCTTTCTCTCTGTCCCCGTTATATGAAAAAAATCAGTCTATTTATAGACTTGGCTTCTTGTGCGTAAAAACTCAGCAAAAGTTCCGTCTTTACACTAACAACTGTCACCCATGATTGGAGTCATCCTCTGCATACGTTGACACGTGTCCCATCATTTCAGTAAGAATAGGATGCACATACACACGTTCTTCGAGATATGTGGTATAAAAGCCATGTAGGCAAACCACGTTCTGAATTGGTGAAGAAGAATAGGGCGTAAAAACAACCCAAATATACCCTGAGCGTAAAGTAGTAGACTAGGCATAAAATAGCCCTGACATGGACTTCTCGCATAAAGTGGTTGTTAAATAACCTTGAGCGTAAAAGTACCCCAAATAAACCTTACGCACACGTCAACTTTTGAGCGTAAAAACTCATATAGTCTCCGTGCGTAAAAAAAGCCATATTATGAGCGTAAAAATAGCTCAGTCCACATACTAAACGACAAATTGGTCTCTGTGTAAAACAAATCCCTTCGAATTCTGTGATATATGCCATCATTAAATCTTCATGTCAGACTTTGTATTAAATGCAAGACTTGACAGCTTTGTCCAGCGTAAAAGTGGCTAGCCTGTCTTAGGCGTAAAACCATTAGCTTTGACCCGGGCGTAAAATGATTAGCCTGCGTTAGGCGTAAAGTGATTAGCCTCTCTTTGGCGTAAAGTGGATCAATTTGAATGGAATGATCCATCTCTTTGACTCATTCTTATGAAGCACTTTTTACGCTCCTACAAATGTTTTATACATATATTTTTCTAAGATAAGTTAGTTAATATATGTTAGCTAGAGTATACATATTGATAGTGAAACATTAGTGGCTAGCTAGCGATATTGGCTAGATTGTTATTTAGATTCTAACCTATTCATACCCTACTCTAGGTGGAATCATTGGATAATTTGAATTGCAAGGACAAGGCGAGTACACCGACTCGAACCCTTACTCTGTATTTCTGTCTTGCTTCATGTTCTCATATTGACACGTTGTACACGATTGTTCATTGTTCACTGTTCATTGTTCATTGTTCATAGTTCAATGTTCTTTACTTGTACATTTGGGTGGGGAAATACTACAGATATGTGACCAATCCTATTTTAGCTAGGCATTGACTAATAACTTAGGTCTCACATCGTGCACGTGGGACTCTAAGCCATACCATTATTCATGTGCTCTTGTTCATTGTTTACCCAGTCGGTCACATACTCTGATAGTTATTTCACTTGCATGTTGCACTGATAGTCTAGTTCGTTGTTCAAGATCTGGTACTATAGTTCATCGTTATTCATGTACTATAGTTTCATATTCATGTCTGGTACCATAGTTCATATTGTGATTCTTTTTCATGCATTTCAGTTTACATTGTTTAGTGCTTTTTGTCGGGGTTGTACTTTGCTCTTTTCCTGACAGGATACGTTGCAGGTGTCGAGGCTTTCTACCCTAGCATTATGGATTACGGGACGGGTTGATAGTTAGCTAGCCTGGAGGCTACGAGGAGATTAGCGATGGGTTGAAACTTTGTTATACAGGTTTATTTTTTTAAATTGATGATTTTTGTATTATAAAGACATGGTGAATTGTAATATTATTGAGCACGTGTTTAGATGCTGTGATGTGATTTCATGATGTGACTTGAGATATTAGATACTTAGTACAGCTTACTACGTTGTATCTCCAACGTAGGCTGGGCGTGTCTGACTCGTGTCCGATTATTCGGGAGCGGGTCATGACAATGGTATTGAGGCGTATCAAAGATCGATATACGATAACTCATGGGTACTCTGACTCGGCGAATGACGATCGTACAAGTGTTATTGTTCGGTTGGATGCTATACTTAGGATTTTGATTGAGATGAATATTGGATGAAAATGATTCTGTCTTGATGGTTACGTGGATAACCACAGCGTCGACATTCTTGTCTTGCGTGAGCGCAACTCCAGCCTCGCACATGCGTCATGTCGGATTTGGGGCGATCGTTCCGCATGAGAGCTGACATGGTGATTCATGTTACGGGAATGACCGAACTCAAAAAATCAGGACACAACAACTTTGATTGTCTCGACTTGTTGGTTTGATGCAAAGGAAAATTCGAGGATGTTTGGACTTGCGATTGATGATTTAGTAAACTTGAGGATTAAATAAATCCAATCCATGTATCGAAAATGAGTTAGTCTAGACACAAAATAAGAGTTACGTCCCGATGAGGATGATTATCCCGCAAGAGCGTGCATGGTGATTCATGTCCACCGTGGATAATCTGACTTGCGTGAGATCGGGGCACAACATATTGTCAAGCTAGACGACCTTATGATCGAATACGTGAATTGTGATAAACGACTTAGGAGTATGAAATGTTAATTATGGTTTAGCGATGAATCGTATCATAGCGTGCTTGACTTGAGAATGATTGATAGGTAGATTATGTCGAACGTGTTCGAAGAGATAGACTATACGAAATGGCTTCTTGGATGAGCGATATTGATATGTCGAGGAATTGGTTGAAATGTGACTTATCGTAGGATGGCTTTACTGAATGACTCGGACCCCGTGCGACGAATGTCGAGATGTGTATAGGAAATCTATGCTCGATGTTTAGAAATCGGAGTGATACGAGCTTGGGTAGAAAACCCCGTACTATCAACTTTGGTTTGATCTTAGGATGGGATCAGTATTGATATCGTTGTTTGGTAACTATGATTCCAATACTGACAATTGACTTTAGCCTAAGATGGCCTAACGACTAGGCGAGATGTCCACGTTACGAGAATTAGCATCGATATGATTGATTTTTAGGATTGAGTGGATGAATCGATAGGTGGGATTGGATTCACTATCACCAGGCTTGGTTGAAATGTATGTATTTCGAGGACGCCTGGAATGTGTGCACGATCCAAACTAAGTAATACGTTAAATTCAAGTGAGACTTGAGGAACGAGAAGTGTCAAGGATTTTGAGATCGTGAGTTTTGAAGAAAGGATTGAGGGTAGCACGAGCGTGGCTCGGATTGAGAGAACGCATAGGAGTAGTGTGTGCGAGAGTCCTTGAATGTTGAATAAAGTGATAAGTGGATAAGTAAGTACTCAGTTAGTTTCTGGATGAAACTTTTTCTGAGTGGTGTATGATGTAGTGTCCCGTCCCGCTCAGTCAATCGGAGGAATCGAAACGCCAACGAAGTTTGGACTTAGCCATGCAACGGCTACTCGAAGGCCCGCTCAGTCGAGGCGACTCCTCGCTCAGGTGGGGTAGTTTTGGTGAACTTGCCTCATCTTAGCCTTCATATAATAAATTGCATGTTTTCAACTTGCACAAGTAGGCTTGATAATAAAAGTGACGAATCCACATAGATAAGGGACTAATCTCGATGGGTCAAATTGAGTTAGAATATGGAAAGGTCCAACGGTCAGCTTAGAGTTGGTGCACGGCGTGCTTTGAAAATGACACTCGGTCCTTCGTCCCGTGGCTTGGGAGAAGGAAAAGTTGGTCTTCGCCACAAAGCTAAGAGTTAGCCTAAGTCATAGGCGTCGCCCGCGTAAATGCTCGATAAAGCATGTACGCTTCCATGATGCAAGGCTTGGCATAGCCTTTGCTCGTTAAGTTGTTGCACGTTAAGTTAGGCAAGTTATGTTAGGCTATCGGAGTAGTAGCAAGCCCGGTCCTACAAGTTCTACAGCTGGGTATAACCACAGTCTTACGGTCTCAAGGCCCGTCATATAAAGTACGACTTGGGCGATAGCGTCGCGCAGAACGTAAGTTGGTTTAAGGAACGATACACGGACTTAGTGTTAAAGGCACGAGCCACTGTTGATTTATTGAGTTTGGAAAAAGGGGGCTTTCAAATAGGCATTCCTAAGTTGCATGGAATGATAGGGCAAGAAAGAAGAATGCTCATGACCATGGGTCGTCAAGGCGGTCTTAGATGTGAGAAGTGTTAAACTTGGCCCTGAAAGAGATGGTAACACTAGAAAAAGAATGACTGTGTGAGACATCAGTTCGAGTCGAGTCTTGCATGGTCATTGGACAACTTGTCGACAAGGAGGAGTTTCCACGAGCGGCAACCCTGGGCGCCATAGGACAGCACCGTTCTGGGGGGAAATACGGTATAGCCGTAGCTGGATGAACCGCTCGAGTTATTCAGAAACTTTCAACGGGGCTAACTACTTGCGTTGAAAGGGTCGCTAAATAGCAAGGCTATAGTCCATGATAGCTTGTGATGTTAGTGACCAATTCATATAGATGGGTTGGCACGGGCGGCAATTTGCATGTGTGCCTTTGGATTGAGTCAGTTGAATGTGTGTACAGCTAGAACACAATATTTGGGCCTAAGATATGGCATCAACATAGGCGACGTGCTTCGGCACGAGTTGTGGCATCGAGTCTTAAGTGTTGGCATGTAAGTAGCACATGTTGGATTTGAGTCATCTTGAGTTTAAGTCAAGAAACGCCGCAAGGCAAAGTCGGTCGAATGACCCTTAGTCCACAAGTCTTGATTTGGGTCAGTTGGTGATTAAAGTAGCAAGGGTCGCGAGACGATAATATGGTTAAGTCACACTGAGTTTACGAGGCATAGCACATTGGACTTGTAGCACGATCACAGGGAAAATTAGGTACTATCGCGTAGTCGCGTCTTTGATTTTGGGCCGAAAGGCAAGCACGACTTGATAGGTTAACGTTGTCGCAAGCACGAGATGGTCTAGAGACACAACTAGGCCAAGGCATATGTCCTAAAACCGATCCTAAGGCAAGACTAGTAAGACAATCATAAAGGGACTATATTGCACAAATTAAATCAAATGTGTTGGTTTTGTATGGGTGGGCGAGGAGCTCATTCCATCAGTACAATTGAGTACTAACACCCACAGCTCGTGGCGCGGAGCTCGCTTGGATGCGTCGAGGCACGGAGTTCCTTAGCGATTCGAAGCGTGCGGCCGCATGGAGTCAAGACTTATACGGAAAATAATGTATGGACGTCGCCTTCTGAAGCATCCGTTGGTTCAAGACTTGTATTGAGAGATGAGAGAGAGCTGAGTGACTTGTAATATGAGAAGAGTGAGCTTGAGAGATTATAATCTTGGCCTTGCGCCCCTTTGTAATCTTTGTTTCAATATCAATAAAATGTATCTTTTGAATGACTTGTGTTTTGTTCTAAATTTCCGCTGGCATATTCAATGTCTCTGCTTGGGACCTCTGTGCGACGACCTCATCGCAGCCGCTGTAATTGGACGTTATGGAACTCGCCTTACACGAGCATGATCTAGGCTCGTGCGACATCACGCCTTAGCAAGGACGATCGCTCCTACGAGAGCGGGGCGTGACACACCATGCCAGTATAGATTGTCGCGGTGGTAAAGTTCTTTTCAGAGTGCCAGGAGAGCCAAAGTTTGAGTTCACCAGACGGGAGGTGGAGTAGAGCAGCGAAGTTTTCTGTGGAGTTTCAGTAGAGGAGCAGAGCGTGCCACATCCATTGATAGCTGCGTTTATGGATATATTTCCAAAGGAGTTTCCAGGGTTACCTCCGGACAGAGATGTGGAGTTCTCTATAGACTTGGCGCTCGGCGCAGAGCCGATATCTCAGCACGTCTACAGAGTGAATAACTGCGAGCTTATGGAGTTGAAAAAGCAGGTGGATGAGTTGCAGGACAAAGGCTTCATTCGATCGAGTTCTTCACCATGGGGTGCACAGTACTCTTTGTACCGAAGAAGGATAGGTCGGTACAGATGTGTATCGACTACAGGGCACTCAACAACCTCACGATCAAGATCAAGTACCCGCTGCCGAGGATCGATGATCTGTTCGATCAGTTGAGCGGAGCGAAGGTATTCTCCAAAATTAATCTGAGGTCAGGTTACCATAAAGTGAAGGTGAAGAAGGAGGACATTCCGAAGACAGCATTCAGGACACGGTATGGCCAGTTTGAGTTCATGGTGATGCCGTTTGGGTTAATTAACGCCCCGACGGTGTTCATGAACTTGATGAACAAGGTGTTCCACCAGTACTTGGACAAGTTCGTGGTGGTGTTCATCAACGATATCTTGGTGTATTCGAAGACCCTAAAGGAGCATGTGGAGCATTTGAGAGTGGTTCTGGAGACTCTCAGGAAGGAGCAGCTTTACGACAAGCTCTTGAAGTGTGAGTTCTTCCTGGATCGAGTTATTTCCTAGGTCATGTTGTGACCGGAGATGGGATCTTAGTCGACCCGAAAAAGATCAGAGCAGTTGAGGCATGGACAGCACCGAGTTTAGTTGTGGATATCAGGAGCTTTCTAGGATTGGCAGGCTACTACAGGAGGTTTGTTTAGGATTTCTTTCGGATTACAGAGCCATTGACTAGGCTGACCCGGAAGGATGCAGAGTTTATCTGGTCAGAGGTGTGTCAGGTTGTTTTTGATGAGTTGAAGAAGCGACTGACGACAGCCCCAATTCTGACTTTGCCATCAGGATCAGGCGGGTTCACTATCTACAGTGACACCTTAGGAAAGGGTTTGGGTTGTGTCTTGCAGCAGCATGGGAAGGTGATTGCCTATGCATCCAGACAATTACGTCCGCATGAGAAGAACTGCCCTACCCATGATTTGGAGTTGGCGGCAGTTATCTTTGTTCTTAAGCTGTGGAAGCACTATCTATACGGAGAGCGTGTGGAGATCTTCACAGACCACAAGAGCTTGAAGTATGTGTTTACACAAAAAGAGCTCAACATGAGGCAGCACAGATGGTTGGAGTTGATGAAGGATTTTGACATTTTATTATAGTATCATCCAGGGAAGGCCAAAGTGGTTGTCGATGCCTTGAGTAGGTATCTGGTAGCTATGTGTTTGACGATGGATCGTCACTTATTAGCAAATTTGGAGAGCCTGGGGATCGAGGTGATTGTGCCAGGAGTTCAGATACAAATGTGGGGCCTTCAGATTCAGCCGGACTTGATAGAGAGGATCAAGTCGGCTCAGTTCGATGACATTACTCTGCAGTGTATTCGAGAGCAGGATTGGTGGATGATGAGTTTATTCTTGTAGAGGATGGCGTATTGAGGCATGGTTCCAGACTGTATATGCCAAGTGGAGACCTACGAGAGCAGGTTATGCAGGAGGCCCATCGTTCTCAGTACTCTATGCATCCAGGTTCCAACAAGATGTATAGGGATTTGATGAAGCATGTATGGTGGTATGGGATGAAGCGGGAGGTAGGATGCTTCGTAGCCAGATATTTAGTCTGTTAGCAGGTTAAGGCAGAGAGGCAGAGACCAGGAGGACTGTTACAGCCATTGCCCATTCCGGAGTAGAAGTGGGAGCACATTACGATGGACTTTGTTTCTGGATTGTCGCGTACACCATGAGGGAAAGACGCGATTTGGGTCATCGTTGACAGGTTGATCAAATCAGCCCACTTTTTACCATTTAAAGTAGATACGTCTACTGAAAGGCTAGCAAAGATGTATATACAGTAGATTGTCAGGATACACGGAGTTTCGGTGAGCATTTTCTTGGATCGGAATAGTCGCTTTACTTCCCATTTCTGGCGGAGTCTGCAGACTAGTTTGGGCACTCAGCTCAAGTTCAGTATTGCATACCACCCTCAGACGGACGGACAGTCAGAGAGGACTATTCAGACACTTGAGGACATGCTATGGACTTGTGTTCTAGATTTTGGAGGATCCTAGGAGGATCACCTGTACTTAGTGGAGTTTGCATACAACAACAGTTTCCAGGCCAGCATTAGGATGTCACCATTCAAGATACTGTACGGGCGTAGATGGCGTACACCCTTGTCTTGGGATAACGTTGGAGAGCGACCTTTATTAGGACCTGAGATGGTTGTTGACGCAGCCAGAATGTGAAGCTCATCAGAGATCGACTTTGCGTGGCGCAGGACAGACAGCAGTGCACCGAAGACCTTTGCAGTTTGAGGTACAGCTTAGACTTAGGATTAGGATTTTGTTTGTTTTGTGATTTTTGTTTAATCATGTTATTGTTATAGTTAAGTTGAGACCATGTTTGTGCTAGGTTGGAGATCTGGTGTTCTTGAGGATATCTTCAATGCATGGTACTATTCGCTTTGGTGGAGGTGGAAAGCTTAGTCCGCGTTTCATCGGACCTTTTGTTATTAGCGGAAGAGTCACTGACGTGTCATACAGACTAGAATTGCCCCTGCATTAGAGGGAGCCCACAACGTATTTCACGTGTCGAGGTTGAAATGGTATGTGGCAAATCCCAGCCATGTACTGGATCATTCCGAGATCGAGGTGGGCCCTACTCTTAGTTATCCAGAACAGCATGTGGAGATTCTGGATCGACCGGAGAAGGTGCTGAGGAACCAGACGATACCCTTGGTACGCGTAGCTGGGAGGCATCACTCTCTAGGTGAGTCTACCTGGGAGAGGGAGGACGAGATGCGCGAGCAATACCCTTATCTTTTTCAGTCTTGAGGTATGATTTTTCTATCCTTCTCATACATTCAGTTTCGTCTTTAATTTTGAGGATGAAATTATTTTAAGGAGGGTAGATTTGTCACATTCACTTCTTCTAATTAGGGGTATTTTAGTCATTATGCATTATTTTGAATTTATTTAAATATTAATTAAATTGATTGTTGTGTGGTTTGGATTGGTGTTTTGGTAAGGCCAAGATGGTATAACCTTAGTCAACCTTGATTAGAAGCCTAATAATGTAAATTAGATTTGTTATTAGCTTTTTAGATTTAATTTAGAATTATTATCTATTTTTAAGAATTATTTAATTCATTTTTAGCTTTTTTTTATTAAGCCTTTAAAGCTTTTTATCAATGGGCCTTTTTACCAACTTAAGAGTGCTTGGCCCATAACTAAACCCTAACCCTAATACACCCCCCCCCCCCCCCCCCCATGCTTGGCCGGCCAAACAACAGTAGCCCCCCCCATTGTGTAGAAACCTAATCTCCTTCACAAATCCAAAATCCTAATTTTTTTCCTTCTCTTCCAAAGGCCCCGTTCTCTCGTTTCTCAACCAAATCCTTCCAAACGAAGTGCGTTGCGACCGTTGGGAGGAGAGGAACCTGCTGGAGATTTTCTAGCGAGGGATCGGATTGACCGGAGGAAAGCGGCATCGACGTATTTTGGAGGCTTGTTTCATTGAGTTTTGACACTCAATAGGTAAATCTCCTTAAATACTTGTTAATTCTATTTTTTCTTCGTAGTTGCATCTATATAGGTACCCCAGACCTGTGCATGAAGTTGGTAGATTTGTGATTTCGTTTGATAGCCATATCGGACACATGTCGGTCCTATAGAACACGTGTTCGACGAAATGCCACTTAGAACTGAAAGTGTTATTTTTTTATTCTGTTTTCACGAATTCCTTGCTAATATTATTTGTAACAACTTTTGTGAAGACGGATCTGGAATCGACACGATTTCAGTGTCTGAATCAGACACGAACACGCGTGCACGAGGTCCGTGCACGGCCCCGTGCATGCCCTGCTGTCTGTGCGTCAAAACTCGACGCACAGGGCTCCGTTTAGCGTGAAATTTTATGGGCACGTGGGGGCAACCTCTGCCCACATGCTCCTTGTCACGACCCGCACCCAGTGTAGGGCACGAAAAGTGGATACGTCCAGCCTACGCCGCAGTGTCGGCGGTAGAACGATGTTCTAGGTCACAACTAAAACTAAATATAATATGATATACTCTCCGTACGGAGGACAATCACAGCAGGATACAACTCAATCTCCAAAACTAGAAGTAGCACGATAAGATAACTATGAATCCACAAGAGAAGTACAACAGAGAGAAATAAATCTCGGTTTGATCAACACCAACTCAAACAAGCATAAAATAAATACAACTCAAGACAACTGAAAATAAAATAAGAAAAACTCTAGCCATCTACTCCAACCTCTATTTTGTCTCCTCTAGGCTAGCAGGTAACCTCTAAGCTATCTATAAAATTTATCAACAGGTCCAGTCAGGACGGGAGCGAGCACAATACATCTCACGCAGTTCATAATATGACAGGATATGTAAATATGCTACAGTGTAAGATACATAAAATGCTAGAAAATATATGAAGTAAAAGAGATGACTGTAAAGAAATATCTACTATAAGTAAAGAGCTAACAGTGGCTAGTGATATAGAGTACAAGATAGACATGTGAACGGCTTGAATTTGTACATGAGAAATCTAAGAGTTTGCACATGAGTATACTACTTTGGAATTGTTCATATGACCATTTATACTCGCCCGTACCCCAATCAATACACAAGGATCCAGACAGGTTATGTTATTGCACATGATATCACATGAAGGCCCATAAATGGGTGCACTTGAATGTATACATGGGGGCTCTGTGAACATAAGAGTACATGAATCACAAGAGTGCACATGAATGGTGAAAGCACCGGAGTACATGATGAAAGTGAAACGCACATAACATACTATAACTCGATGCTCCCGAGGGGGATAACATCTCATGAAGGAATCCATATAGTACCAATCCGTGTTAACAATGTGATAGCATCAAGTAAAGTAATCTAAAGCATAAATGTAAATCCTATCAAGTATGAAACAGTCAGAGAATATACTCGCCTGATACCCTGAACAGCTGATATGAAAAAATGGCCAACTGGAGTCACAGAGTCCTAGTTAGAGCAACATAGATTATAAATAGTTCAATTTATATGGTAATTGAAATTATAATGCAATCTACATGAGTCTAAGTCAATCTAGGTCAAAGTCAACTCTTGGTCAACTCTGGACAACTATAAAGTCAAACTAGGTCAACTCTAGTCAACTGTGGTCAAACTAGCTAGGGTTGGGTCAACAATGGTCAACTAGTCTAGGTTAGTCAATTCTAGGTCTAAACAAACTAAGTCTATGCAAATCAAGTATCCAAGATAGCTATTAACTCATAGCCTAAGTCACTTGCTAAACCAAGCACAAAACTAAACTATAAGCTAACAAGGCACACAAACTTAGTCATATAATGTATATATATTATTCACATTCACATATTCATATTCATATACATATAGATATATAAAGGAAAGCTATATATATAGGCACATACATATATATATACATATATATATATATATATATATATATATATATATATATATATATATATATATATATATATATATATATATATAATGAGAGGTAAAAGAGTAAGTGAGTGTGTGTGTGTGTGTGTGTGTGTGTGTGTGTGTGTGTGTGTGTGTGTGTGTGTGTGTGTGTGTGTGTGTGTTTGACATGTGTGTGAAAGGATATGTGTTAATGTTCTCAGATTTAGTGATAGGTAGGTGTATGTGACATGGGATACATGGTGTCAAAGGGTGTATGAATGCATGTGTGTAAAAGGTTATAGGTTAACTTAATTTATATAAATGCATACATACATACTTATATTGCATACATGCATACATACATATCATATATACATACATACATTACATACATGCCTACATACATATCATATATACATACTTGCATTCATTCATGCACCTATACATACATACATAGATGCATACATACATATTTGAATACATTATATACTTGTATACATTATATTCATATATGCATACTCTACATTATATTACATTCATTTCTGCATATATGCATACACATAATATATGCATACAAACTCATATATTTAACTCAAAATATATATATGAATACATATATTACATTACCTTAACACATATATATATATATATCATTCATTCATATCCCATATACATGCATACTTCAGTTCAGGCATTATATCCATTCACATATCATTAAGTTGCATATATATACTTATTTTTATTACATACATGCCATTCATGAATATTACATACTTACATGCATCTATACATTATATACATTGTATACAACATGTAAAAATAGAAGAGGAGAAAAGGGGAAAAAAACTGAAATAGAAAGGAAAGGGAAGGAAAAATGTAAGGAAAAGAGAAAACAGTGGACATATACATGCTTGCATCATATATTCTACATTACTATACATGCTATTATTATATATTGCATTATATTATGTATACATTATGCATTCATATCTATCATTACATGTATATCTTGCATTCATATCTAGCATTCATTATATACTTTCATGCATACATTGTATATCATTCTTTCATTCATGCATTTATGCATTGCTTACATACATTACATTGATTGCATTCCTACATGCTTGCATTCAACCATATATATACATTAATGTAAAGAGGATATATATCATATATATATCATTTCATTCATCTAACATATCATGCATTACATACTCTACATTCATTTAATATCCATACTACATAGGCTCATAGGTTACACAAAATGTCTATGTCGTATAGTCACTCTTCGACTTAAAACCAATACTGTACCAATTGAATCTTCACTAAATTTTAGGATTAAATTATGTAGTAGCCCTTCGTGTTAGCTTTCCTAAACTTCAAATGGATCGCATTTTCGTGTCCGAAAGCTCCCGAAATTGCGAAAATACTGAAACGTGTTTGTCTTTCGGACAGCTGACACTCAAATAGTTTTACGAAAAGTTCCAGAATGATTTTGGCTTATTAAAATATATTTTTTGAAAGCTAACTTCGTTACGGTTCTTTTAAAAAAATGAAAGATTAATCGGAGTTCTAAGCTAAAAGTTATGACATTTCTAAGTTGCTTTGGTTAATAAAAATGTGGATGAATATTATAACAAATTTGAGTTATTTTGGACAAAAGAAACACATGTAGGCCAAGAAACTTGGATACCAACATAGGTATCCAAATGAAACTCATTCTAACCATCCTAACTAAGATCAATCCACTCTCTAACCATTCTAAAATTGAATTTAAATATCTATTTAAACTATTATCATGCATACATACACATGGGGTGTCCTAATTTGGGATCTATCAAGTATGACATAAGACACATATCTAAAATCCTCAAGAGAGCTCCAAATGGTCTCAAATTTGAATCTAAATGGGATACATGCATGGGGGTGGATCATATGGATTCAAAACTAACTAATATGCATAGAAAATTAATTTAGAGGGTTGGTTTTACCTATTGGGAGCGGAATCCCAATGATACTCCCAATGACACGGCTCCGACACGAAGATCTTCCAAAAAAGACACTCCTCCTTGCACTTTGCTCCAAATCTTTGCTAGAACCCTCCCTTGGTAGTATGAGAAGGTTGGATAGAAGTTTTGGTGGAGGGATGTAAGGATTTGGAGATCAAATCAAAGAGGGAACCTCTCTAATTTGGAGAAGAACACTTTGTGAAGGAAAAGAGGCAAGATGGAATGAAATAAAAGGAAGGGAGGCTAACCTATGTCACATCCCAGAACCAGAATACTAGAGAGCGGGGGCGCACATAGCCGGCTACTTATATTGAAGTGCAACCCACCTCGCTATACGGTCACGGCTGTCTAGATACATGAGGGTTTAACTACAAGCCAACAGTCTCTTATGGTCATGAACAAGCCTAGTGTCTCAATCATAAGCAAGTAAGTAAATGTTACAAGATGCAAGATCACCAAATATACAATAGTAAGGCGTCCCAAACATTACATATTTAGCTGATCATGAAGCTAGTCGTTACAAAATGTCAGGATTAGCAAGAGTTTCGGTCATACATGATCAACCCTAGGATTTGCCAATCATGTTACAGCCCGTAGACAGACAGTAACTAAAGGTGCAATATGAGCTAAACACGTGCTCGCCAGCTAAACGCCTCAAAAGAATATTTTTACAATAAAGTGGGAGATCAAAAAGAAACCCACTTGTTGTCCTGGTTACGCCTGGTGGTCACCATCGGGCTGGAAAGTCGGTAGATCCTCTGGAGCTGCTCCGGTATCTGGCCATACAAAATCAGCTGGGTCAGATCCCAGAAAGAGCAAGTGCCACAAGGGAAGCTTCACTTAGGAACTAAAACCAGCAGTTAGCACAAGAGTATGTATAAATAGTAAGAACTGGAAATATGGAAAAATCAGGATGATATACGACGAGATAACCATGGAACTATTCAGATAACCAGGTTACAACCCGTAAACCAAACAAGGACCGGGGTTGTAACCCTTCATCTGAACGAAACTTGGTTTTCCCCTATTTATCGACAAGATAATATAAGAAATCAGGTCATGTAACAATCTTGTACAGGATCAAGACAAGACTAGACTGGTTATGCCTCACCCAACAATCACGGCCAAGCAATAAGTACGGCTTGATACTTTAACTAACTAGGGTTATCACAGGCCTAGTTACTAGCAAGATGCAGCGAGATTATTCCACAGCCACAAGCCCTGCAGACCATCCAGGTTACCCAGGTCGAATATTTGTTCAAGAGAGGAGGTACAACACATGACAGTGTGCTGGAAATGTGCCCTACTCGTCGGCAGGCTACAGATCCACAAGCGCGCCCAGGTAACGGGATTGCCTGTAGGTGGGAAATTTCTTCATGACTACTGTGTTATTCTAGTTATTAGCCTTAGTCCATTTTAACAGGTACCCCTGACCGTGGTACTCAGGAGCCCCTTCCTAAACATGATACAAGACAAGACTGGTTCATTTGTATAAGCACAATCGCCCACGGTGTCCATGTTATTTATACTTGTCATGTCATGTCATGTCATGTTAGTCGTCGCAACAGCAATTCGAGATATATCATGTCAGGTTTACTTGTTAAGAGTGCGCCACGGTGGGCCACTAGCATGTCATGTTACTTGTCAAGAGTGCACCACTACGGGTCACTATCGTATTCATGGTACATGTGCAGGATAACATAGTACAAGCATTCCATCAAGAGACCCAAGTTACACTGAGGGTCACAAGACATGAGCCTAATAATAATAATTAAATCATAAAATACAAGGCTATGGAAGGGGCCATGCGGCTCGGGCATATGCGACCAGGAAAAGGGAGTGCATGCGGCTCATGGGGGACAGGCTTATGCGGCTCAAAGATGATGGGCGCATATGCGGCTGCGGGAGAGCAACGCTATGCGGTTGAAAAGGGGCAGGAGCTTATGCGATTGGAGAGAATGGACCATATGCGGCTGCGGGAGAGCCGAGTCCCATGCGGCCAGGGATAGAAGTCCATGCGGCTCGAAAGAGACTCGGTCTATGCGGTCAGGAAAAGTAGGCTTATGCGGCTGGGGAATTTCAAGTTCATGCGACTGGGAAGGGGACAGTTCATGCGGCAAGGGTGATGAGCATATGCGGCTAGAAAAGGAGCAACGCCATACGGCTGGAGGAAATGGGTCTCATACGGCTCGCGAGGGAGCGGGGCATATGCGGCTGAGAATCATATGCGGCTGGGAGGCTGGGCATATGCGGCTGGAAGGAATCGACTTCATGCGGCTGGGAGTGCCACGCTGCCTTTATTGTCCTGCGGCCGAGATGAATGATTTATGCGGCTAAAAGAACGGAAGTTCAAGCGGCTACGATAAAGGAGTCTCATGCGGCTGGCAAGGAGCCCATGGCCTATGCGGCTGAGAAAGCTTGCCGCATGGAAGTCCATGCGGTCAAGTACAGCCATGCGGCCAGGAAGGGCTATGCGGCCATGAACTGCCATGCGGCTGCACTGTTCTTCTTCTCCACTAAATTCGAGAATAAGAGTCATGGACTCCCTTCTTCAAGCTTCATAAATCCTTCATCCCAAGCTAAATCCAGACTTCCATAGGTCAAAATGGGGCAGAACGAGATTCTCTACAACATGGAACCATCAGAACTTGATAATAACAAGATTAAATAGATCAAACCCAAGAAATCCAAAATTGAAATAAACTTAGATCTAAAGTATTTTAGAATGCTATAAAGAAGAGAATAGAACAATAAAACTTGAGTTCCTCCATGAAGCAAGATGCACTTGCCTAAGTTCTCTCCCTCTCTCTCAGGTAGGTGAAGAGTAATGGTGGAGAAGAAGAAGAGTAAATGAGGAGTTAATGAGAAGAGAGAGAAAGGAGTGGGTTAATAAATGGTGATGGTGGTAGTAGGTAGGTGGGTTGGTTCTCAACCAAACCGAACCAAGCGGAACCAAATCAAGCCGAACCAAACCAAGATGAACCACAACCAAGCAATGAAAATACCAAATAAACCAAGCAAGGAGACATACAATAAAATACGTACACGTATTCTAAAATACGTAATACGAACCACAGGCATTACAACCTAGCTATAGTGGCTGCCATTAAACCCTATTTTGGTCTTGGAAGAAAGCCCAATAAGGCCTCAACTAGTCCTCTTAGGTAATTTTAAGTTAGGTTCAAGTTTGGGATCAAAAGGGTTAAATTTAAACTTCTAACTTAACCAATCTAACAAGTGAGATTAGTCTAAACTTACTAACTTAATTAGTGGGGTTTGTGGGCCATGACTAACTAATCTTGGGATTCCTTCTAGAGTCTAAGCTACCCGGGTCACTAACACAAGTCGGAACGAAACGAAACTCAAATCCGACTAAAAAATCCCGTAAAATCAATATTAAAATATAAAAATTCCTAAAATATTAAAATATAAAAAATGACCAAAATTATAATACATCAATTTAAATATTATTAAAATAATCTAAAATTTATCAATTAATCAAAATCCTAAATAAATCAAAAGTTACAAAATGACCAAAATATCCTTAGCCTAAAAAGTTGTAAATAGTCATTCTAATCACATAGTTAGGTCCACATGGTCATGGTTAGTCTCTAGGCTCAACAGTTCTAGGGTTCACTAGCTAACACATCAAAATTATAATTCACCAATTTTAAATAGTATTAAATTAATTAAAAATTCTCATAAATTATAAATCCTATTATTAAATAATAAACTTTTACAAAAGTTCAAAATTATCCTCATTTTAGAAAAGTGGGTGTTACAAGTCTACCCTCCTTAGAAAATTTCGTCCTCAAAATTAAGATGGTCGTACTTCTTCTAGAGTCTCGTCCCCAACAATCAAAGTCTCAGAACTTACCTAAATTATACAATTTAAAAGAATGGCATACAGGGTCATGGCATACGATGGCGGTTGAAAGTCTCATCTAGGTATACTAGTCATGCTAAACCAAAACGGTCATAGGATATCAAAACATACAAGCAATCTGGGGTGCTAAACTGGAAAAGTTACAGAAACAACAAATCATCAAGGCTGTAAGGCAGTCTACCATCCTATATGAAAACTGGTAATTATCAAAAATAAAATAAAGATAACTAGTAATTATCTATAAAGGGGTACTATTCAAAGAAAAATCAAAATCAAAAGTTTAAAGAACGAAAGTCAATAGCAATGAAATCCAATCACAACATACATTAAAAAAATTTAGTCTCGATACGATCTAAGTTGATCAATTCTGGGTAATCAAGATTTGGGCATATGGAGGATAAGGTCATCGAAGTCTGAGCACGAGCATACAAGGATGGAGATTCAGGTCACAATTAAATTTAATTCAATTGAGTATGACCCAAGATATTAATATGATAAGAAAAGATGAACAAAGTCGATTGGTCGTGATTAAGGAAGTTAGGATTCAATGATATTGAAAACTTTTAAAGGGTGATTCAAAGATATGAAATAAGTCAAATTTCTCCTTTTAAAGGGAAAACAAGAGAAAATATTTCATAGAAAAGTCAAGTTAATCATCTCTCTCTAATACTATCAAGTTTATCATTTGCCAATCATATTTTTATCTCACAAGTTCCAATATAAAAATCAACCTTTATATGACTACCATCAAAATTATATCCTTCCGTCATAAAGATTTGACCTTGCCATGATCACCATAGTCTAAATTTCTAAGTTCCGAAATATTATTCATGAAGCATACCCTTCTTACTAGGAAATTAAAACTGACCACTTAATCATCATAAATCTAAATTCTTCTACCTTATCCTAAGTTGGATCCGAAGTCTTTAAATCAAGTTTTGTGTAATCCTTGAGCTTATTCAATTTACTCTCCTTGTATTATTTAAATCTAAACCCACTAGGCCCTACAAAACTTATTCTTCATTATAAATTCAACCTTCATATTTCCTTCAACGTACACCTTCAATATTATTCTCCTGAAATTTAAAATTTTCACAAAATCTCCATATTTTATATAACTCAAAATCCTTGTGTTCTTTCTGTTTCTAGTCATTTCTTACAATATCTTATTCAATTCCGTATCATCATTGCATATAGTTAAAATTTCTTCTCTATTACTAAATTCCTAAATTTAACATCATAGCCTTAAAGTGTAACGTCTCAAGAATCAATAACCAAAATTTATCCAAGTTTCCGAAACTAAGTTGACCTCGAATATCCTCATCAGTTATGAAATACATATATGAATTATCCATACCCAAAAGATTTCTCTAAGTATAATTGTTCCTAAATTGATAATATAACTCTCTTGATTTTATCCTCAAATTCAGTCGCATCTCTATTCCAAACTTATATCAAGGTACATCATATTATACCCCTAGCAAGATTATCACAAGATAACAAATCAAGTCTTTTTCGAGTTAGATGATTTATGTTACTTTCTCGACCTTTCGAAGGTGAAAAGATATGGAGATTCAAGGGTTTCAAAGTATAGCTGACAGAATTAGATACGAGATAGGTGATTGATGTAATCATGACAGTTTTTTTTTAAATGGTAATACAAGAAATAATGGCAAGAAAGAAATAATGATAAAATCTGTTCTTCATCAACAGTTAAAAAGAAATAAACCCATTTAAGATAAAATCTGATACTATACACGTTTTCCTGAAATCATGTTGTCAGAATTTTGCCACGCCAGTAAGCAAAGCTGCAATAAACAATAGAGTCCATAACGAAGGTATACACCATATAGTCATGTTATCTAGAATTCTTACCACGCCACCCGGTATGGCTGCAAGAAAATCTAGATTTCATAACTAGGATAAGTATATCTAAATCAGACTCTACGTCATTGTCATGCTAGCAAATATGACTGCAATAAATTCTAAACTCCATAAATAAAGTAGACTTTTACCTTTCATACTGTCTTTATCAAGTATGTTATCAGGTTGTACCTTAATTCCAAAAAGATGTATATATATATATATATATATATATATATATATATATATATATATATATATATATATATATATATATATATATATATAAACTCAAATTCAACAACTAACATCAAGATTCAAAATTCAATAACAATCCATCAAAAATTAAATTCAATAACAGGAAGTAAGGGTTAATCAAATCAAGGGAAAAAGAGATTTCAAATCGAAGTTAAAATAAGATTCTCAAGGGTCGTCCCAGGAATCTCTCAAAAAATTCTAACAGTGATTGAGTATCCTCTCATTCTAACACCTATTCCTTATCTCTAATCGCAGGTGCGCAGCAGTACAACTAATCGTCGTACTACCATGACTTCGCACAAATGTGAATTTCGAACTGCATGGGCTACCACTAAAAAATGTGTCACGATTAGCACCCAGTGTAGGGCACAAGAAGTGGATACGTCTAGCCTACGTCGCAGTATCGGCAGTAGAACGCTGTTCTAGGTCACAATTAAAATTAAATACAATATGATATACTCTCCGTACGGAGGACAATCACAGTAGGATACAACTCAATCACCAAAACTAGAAGTAGCATGATAAGATAACTATGAATCCATAAGAGAAGTACAACAGAGAGAAATAAATCTCGAAGTTATCAACACCAACTCAAACAAGCATAAAATAAATACAACTCAAGACAACTAAAAATAAAATAAGAAAAACTCTAGCCATCTACTCCAACCTCTACTGTGTCTCCTCTAGGCTAGCAGGTAACCTCCAAGCTATCTATAAAATTTATCAACAGGTCCAGTCAGGACGGGAGCGAGCACAATACATCTCACGTAGTATATATATATATATATATATATATATATATATATATATATATATATATATATATATATATATATGTTTTGATGAGTATTGTCAAGATATTTTATTCTCAGATCTGAGTTTTAATTCCCCTTTCGTAAACCCAACATTTATTTCTCTCCTATACATATATGTGTATATATTTGTATATGCCTATATATATATATATATACATATATATATATATATATATATATATATATATATATATAGTTTTCTTTTAAATAGACTTGTGTATATATATATATATATGGTATATTCATATAGTTGTATATATAACCAATTTGTCTCAGTTTTGAACCCCTAGTAGTAGCCCTTCATCACACACACACACACACACACACACACACACACACACACACACACACACACACACACACACACACACACACAATCTGTGTGTATATATATATATACACACACACACACACACACACACACATATATATATATATATATATATATATATATATATATATATATATATATATATATATATGTGTGTGTGTGTGTGTGTGTGTGTGTGTGTGTGTGTGTGTATATATATATATGTAATTTTTTGCTTGTGAATGTAACCTAGGGAGTATTAAGTCAGTTTAGGATTGACCCAATGAGCCTAGAATGGCCGAGTCGACCGACAAGTTGACCAAGTTGATAAAAGTCAACTTTGGGTCAAACTTGATCCAAATCGACTCAAACGAACTTAGAATGACTTGGAAACTTGTGCTTGACCTAAAAATTAGTAAACAGACTAGTTGACTTATAGTTGATCAGGTTTGACTAGAGTTGATCAGGTTTGACCAGAGTTGACCAAGGTTGACTTTGACCTAGAATCATGTAGAATTGTATTGTAGACCTTTCTTATGATATTTTAGACCTTGTTGTGACTAATGGTTATTTTAATAGGATTACATCACTCCAGTTCAGTTAAACTTCCTCATCAGCAGCTTGGATTGCTAGGCGAGTACATTCTCTGACCGTTTCATTCTTGCTTGGACATATTTACTTGTTATAGACTAGTTTACTTGTTGCTGTCATGATATTATCACGGATTAGCACTATATGAATCTCTTCATGCGATGTTATCCCCTCGAATACATCAGGTATATTGTGCTCATGTACTTTGTCATGTGCATCGTCTACTCTTTAAATTCGTATTTATTCATGTATACTCATGTGACATTCATGTACACTCATGATCATGTGAGCCTTCATGTATAACTCAGTGTTCATGTGGACTAGCTTTCCATGTGACACACTACTTCCATGTACAATAACATAACCTAGACAGATCCTTGTGTACTGATTGGGGCAGAAGGGAGTATTTATTTAGTTATGTGATCTACACCCTTATCATGTGCAACTCCAAACTAGATTTAAGTCATGTACAACCTAAACCAGTTTACATAACCAGATTGTGCTCTACATCACGTAGTTAGTTTAGTTCTCTTATTATATCATGTATATCTATTTCCATATATCATGTTCTCGTTTACAGTCTCATTTCTTTACAGCAGTTCATGTATATTATTCTATAGCTTGTTTCATATTTCCTTTCATGTTATGATTTGTGTGAGAGATATGTATTCATTTCTGTCCTGACTGGACCTGTTAAAAATATTACAGATGATGAGGATTACTGCGATACTTACTATAGAGTAGGCCTAGTTGACACAGGTGACCTGGACCCTCAGTAGGATCCAGTAGTCGCTAAGGACTTGCCATTAGCTTAGTCTAGACTTTTCTTATTATCTAGCTTTATGATACATTTGTGATTGTACTAAGATATTATTTATGGAGTTTTGCACCGAGACTTATTTATATTTGTGACTCTCTGTTGAGATTATCTTATCATCTTTTCCATCTTAGTTTGTGATTGAGATTACTTATTATGTTGTTCTCCGTTCGGAGCATTATCTAGATTTTGTTAGATGTTGGACCTAGGACAGCGTTCTACCACCGACACTGTGGCATAGGCTGGACGTACCCACTTCTCGTGCCCTTACACTGGGTACGGGTCATGACACGTCCTTTGACAGGGATTATGAGAACATTTTAAAGTATCTTTCTGATCTTCCTCACTATCCATCGCTAATACAACCTTCATGAATTCTTCCTTGTACATCCAAGATTCAGTACAATATGCTTCAATGCCCTTGAAAGGATTTAGGTTAGCTACTTCTTTTTGGGCCTCTCCATTGACGTCTACATATTTGAAATATTGGTGTAGAGTGGATGGTACAATGTTATGCTCATATAAAAAGGGCCTTCCCAGCAAGGCATTATAAGAGCCATGTTTGTCGATCACATAGAAAGTAACTTTTGTACGAAGATTGCCTATTTGAACTTTCAGGCGAATCTTTCCTAAAGGTTCACTTCTTCTGGAATTAAATCCCAAGATTGTCGTGATGGTTGTTGAAAGATTGTGTACAGGAATCTTTAAGACATCTAGTAAAGTCTTTGGCATAATGCTGAGATTAGACCCAGGGTCGATCAAGATGTGATCAATCTTCATAGTATCGACATATCCTGTGAAGTAGAGGGGTCAGTCATGACGATTATCTTCCAGCAACATATCATCTTGTGTAAAGGTGATGTTGGGCATCTGCTCCATTACACTATGACAAGGAAAGCAAGTTATAGGCTCCTTTTCTGGCTTTTTGAGGAGTGCTAGACAAGTATCATCTTGCATCAAGGCTTCACTCAATGTCTTTCGAGTTTCTTTTGAGAGACGTAGTAGTTCAAAAATTGATAACCTTGCTGGGGTATTAGCCAGTTGAGCCAGTATATCAAAGTTATATGGCTTCTTAAGTCCTAGAACTGGAGTCTTCTTCAATACTTTGTCAAAGCGAACAGGCTGCTTTCCTTTGTCAGCTGTCGTTGGTTTGGGGGGAGTAGTTTCCACTGGAGGTGATAAAATTAGTGGAACATTGACAACATAAGAAGATGATGCTGGAGGAGTCTGGAGCTAGAGCAGGGTCTCCTAGCCTTCTGAATAGTCTCTCAGGTAAATTCTTCTAGACCTGGTACCAGTTAAGGCCTCTTCCTCGGATACAGGTTCAAAGGTTACCATATTGCAACTTTTTGCCTGGGTATTGTTCCTGGAAGGTTTTTTTTGACAAGATGAAGAGTTCGTCCTGTAACCCAAACCCACCAAGATTGGTTACGTGAAAGGCATAGAGAAAGAGGTACTGGAGAACCTTTTTCATGATTCAAGTCGGGAGCCTTTTGTAGATCATACCCCATCTTTGTCATTAGTTCACGGGACTGTGGACTATACAGATGAAAAGCTGATTGATATTTGGCTTTTGGCTTTGACATTATTGTCTCAGAAGGGGAAAAAGAAGAAGGATCTGCAACAAAAGTAAAAATGAGAGTTAAAGGTGGAGGATAATGTTCACTCAACGAAGTCATGTGACTTGACTTGTATTTGGTTGCTTTCTTGGACTTTGTGGATGAATAAGGCGCTTCAAAGTCAGCCACCAAATCAGGATGGATCTTCCCCTTATCAGTAGACAGAGGAACAAGACCATCAGTTCAGGCAGGTGGAAGATTGACGATCTCTAAAGTGGTTCTCGGGATGGGAATGATGCCATCCTGCACAAGTTGAGCAGAAAAAATCGCCAAACTATAGAGAGACGACATTAGCTGTTACAGTCTTTTCGTCTTGTTAGAGAGTAATTGCGTCAGAATTAACCATCTCCTGGATCTTATCTTTAAGTACATAGCATGTCCGAGTCGGATGTCCGATAAATCTGTAGTAAACACAATATTTGGGGTGGTCAGTTTTACTTACTTTATCTGGCTGTTTTGCCTCTGGCAGTTGAAGTTTATTGCTCTTGATCATACAGTCAAAGATGCTCATGACATCATCTTCATCGAAAGAATATTCTTCTTTTGGACGTGGTGCCTTCTGTGGTGGTACCGTTGGAGTAGGTGTTGATTGACCTATGTTTACGGCTAAAGTTTCTTTACCTTTGACATTGATAGCCAAAGTCTCTTTACTCTTGCAGTTGTTCTGCCGGACATTATTATAAGGCGTAGCATGTTCATCTTTGTCAAGATTAGGTATCTGAATACCTAATTATTTGAACTTGTCAGTACTTTCTTCTGCCGCTTTAGCATTCACTATGAATGAAGGCCAATCCTAGAACTGTGTCGATCTGGTCCACATGCTAATTATAGACAACAGGTTTGATTTGCAAGTGTCTATAGTTAGAGCATCTGGAGTTCCAAGAGGCATTTTGAGTACTTCACGGCAGAATCGTTCAATGAACCTTTCAGTTGTTTTATTGTATCACTGTTTAATTTTAATGAGAGCAGACATAGCCATGTTATTTGTTTCCTCATAAAATCGTTCCAAGAACATTTTTTTGAATCCAGAGAAAGAGGTTATACAACCATCTGACAAACTACGGTACCAGTCGTAAGTTACACCTACTAAATATCCGACAAACACTCTAGTGAGTAGAGCGTTATTTGGCTGGAGTTGATCAGTCATTACCTTAAAGTGATTGAGGTATTGACTTGGTGATGTGTTGTCATCAAACAACATAATAGTAGGGGGTTTATACTTGGGGAGAAATTGGACTTCTTTCCATTCTATGGAATAAGGCTGCTTAATCCCAAGCTTCTGCAAGCTGTCTTTCTGTTTGAAAGCTTTAAATTGAGTGCGTAAAAGTTTTACGGCCTCATTGGTATCTTCTGATGATTATGGAGCAGTAGATTGATTTGATATGTTAGGAGGGGGTACTGTATGACAAGTACCACCCCCATTACCAGATTGGCTTGGAATAGCCTATGCAGGTATGGAAGCGGTGTGAGGAAACTGTACCCCCAGATCAATATTGATGGAAGCTGGTGTTGTTACAGGTTCTTGAGTCGGAACCAGATTTACAACCGGTGGAACCGTATATTGTGCCATAATCACAGCATGCATGCCTGTCATCATCTCAGCCATGTTCTTCAAACTAGCCTCCAAAGCAGCAATTCTCTGCTCTTAATTGTTAGAACTGGAAACATCTTGATATTCTATGGCGACATAAGCAGTCACATCTCTAACCATTGAAGACGAGCTAGTAGAGAAGATGGTTCTTTCAAAACTTTTACTATCAGATCAAAGTCATATAAGGAATCACCTCCAGAATAAGTGATAGGGATGTCTTGTTGACTGAGAGAATCTTGATCCTTTGACCAATTGTTTCTTGATCAGAAGGAAGATTCTTTTGACCGATTGTGTCTTGGCTTCTTGATCTAGTATATTGGTATACTCTTTCGCCGGATTCATGAATCTGATCTAAGTATTATTGACTGGGATTGCGGGATGCATTACGTCTTGGGCGTTTTCTACCCCCAGTGCTTCGAGATGCCATATTGACAGAAGCGTAGAATAGTTCATCTTCGTCCACTAGGATAGGTTCAAGAGTTTGAACATAGTTTAAACGGTCAAAGATAGACTACTTGGCTCACTGACAGCAGCATTTGATGACAACTTCATGGTGGTGATTGTAATGATGCTCTTGCTGTTGGACCACCGCTGGACGGGATGGCTTTACAACCTTCCGCTTATGTATCAAGAGTTCACGGAGATCACTAATAGGACGAGAAGAAGTTGCAGGAATGTAGTCCTTGACGATATTCGGAACATGATTCCTTTTCTTGAGGTGTCCCGTGCCTTGAGTGTACAAAGACGTGCTAAGCTGATTAGCATAAGTCTTAAGAATTTTTACCTCAGAATTCTTCCTCTGGCGCAAGTTAGCAACTGGTGCAGGTTGCGCTTGATACATCTTGTGTTTTCCCGAGGTTGACCCTAGCTGACACCTGTTGATATAGGTGCACAAGTCTGATAGGGGTGCAATTTGTGCATCTATTTGAGATACTAGTAGTTTGCCTTGTCGGGATCTTGAGATACGTAAGGTCGGTAGATCCTGCCCTAACCTATTTGGAGTAGGCATAATACCCTTTTGCGTGGAAAGTTCATTTTGAATAGAACCCCTCTTCTTGACAGAGATTTAGTTGTCTCTGTTAAGGATAGTAGGATTTCTATTTGAATCCACTTTTGTGCTGAGAGGCGCAAAGGCGCAACCAGCAGTACTTTCCACCCAGTCAGCGATTCGAATAGAATAAGGAAAAGCCAAAGAGCGTTTTCCTTAATTTAGTGATTTCTTAGTAAGTTTCTGACTTGATGACGAAGAGGGAACCACTAAATAATATTTTCTTTTACGTTGCGCCAATGCAGAAATATGTACAGGTTGCGTTAGAGTAGGAGCAGGCACAAGTTGTACCAAGGAAGAAAAGATCAAAGGGCGCTTTCCTTTGTTTTGTCCAGGAGAGGTACTGAACATATTTTTCTCTAAGTTCAGAACTGGAGGAGCAGAGGGAGTAGCCAAAAGGCTCTTTCTCTTAGGTTGCGACAAGGCAGAAATGTGCGCAGGTTGTGCCAGAGCAGGAACAGGCACAGGTTGTGCCAAGAAAGAAAAGGCCAAAGGGCACTTTTCTTTGTTTTGGACAGCAGTGTGTCGAGACGAAGTCTCCTACGATTTCCAAATTGAAGAAGTGGAGGGGTTAGCCAAAAGACTATTTCCCTTAGGTTGCGCCAGGGCAGTGATGGGCACAAGTTGTGCAGAGGCAGCAGGTTGTGCCATCGAGGACTTAAGAGTCCAGACAGAGCGCGTCCTGCTCTTAGCAGTGGCAGTAGCGCGCTTGGCACCCCCAGTATTGATTATGGCCTCATAGGCCGTCTGGTCCACTTGAACGACTAGAGTCTTCTGCGTCGTGCCGATCGACGCGGTATCACATTGAGTTGTCACTTTCTCGTCGGAGAAAAAAGTCGTCCCCAGTAGAGTCTCCATTTTGTTTACAAAGAACAAAAGAGGATTTGATTTCTACAAACTAAAAAAAAGTACAAAAAGTACAATTGAATTTTGGGGAAGTACAACTATAGAAATTTAATCAGAAGACGATCACTTTATCCCTTGGAAGATGTGATATTGAATACACGAACCTCTGGAGGATGCAACAGCACTTTAGCAGGAGATTATGATCCTTCGTGATGCTTTGAGACTGATTTGAAACTTTATTTATAGAGTTCTGGAAATAACTGTTAGCAGTTATTCTGGGTTGCGCAAGCTTTAGGTTGCGTGCCTGTTCACTTGTGCGAACGGTTACACCAACTGTTGTGGATGCATGGCATCATTTGATTGAGATGCACATGGTCGTGGGCAGTATAGTGAGCACGTTCTACGAAGATAGAGGCTTGCGTGCCACGTCACCCTGTTCTAGATACTATTTTATCACCCTGCGTGAGCGTCAACATGTTTTGCGGGGGCGCAACGTAGCAACTTGTGCGAGCGGTTGCACCAACTGCTATAGACACGTAGCATCATTTGAGTGAGATGTGCATGATCGTGAGCAATGTAATGGACACGTTCTAGGAAGTTAGTGGCTTGTGCGCCAGGTCACCCTGCTCTGGATATTATTTGATCACCTTGTGCAAGCTTCATCAGGTTGTGCAGGGGCACAACGTTGCAACTTGCGCCTGGGTTCATCCTCGTGCAACCAGACACGTTGCGCAAACTGCTAGCTGACTAAATCTTCTTGAATGTCATGTTTGTGCAGAATTCGAATGGATTTTCCTTGATATACGTGCTGTCAGTTGTCAGGTAATGATGATGTTGTTATAGTCTTTCGAAGAAACTGTTACGTGTCTTTCGCACAACCTGAGGTTGGCGCAACCTGAGATGGGCGCAACCTGATGTGGCGTAACTTGAAATAGGCACAACCTGATATGACGCAACCTATCGATGTGATGCTTTTTGATGAGATTACTTCTGGGTAAGTAGCATAGCTTAATTTTTAGCCTCTACAAGCGCCATCTTCGCAGGTACATAAACAACCTAACCGAGATCGACTCCCTTCAATTAGATTTATTTAATTTGCGATGTACGCAACGAAAATCGAATTTCAAAATCGAGAAGAAAAAAAAACTCGATTTTGGGACGTTAGAAACTGTCCCAACGTTTCATGTTTGCGGTTAATTTGCGACCATGTTATCGCAAATTTTAGAAACTGCTTGAACAAGGTTTTAGACAACCTGACCGAGATCAAAACCCATTAATTAGTTTATTTTTGTGAATATTATATTCTGTTTAAAATTAGGTTAAAGTTGACCAAAAATTTATTTTTAAAAAATTAAATTTTCCCGATACGGGGTCTGTCCCAATAATTCGGACAACTTGGTCGCAACTTGTGAGCATCAAAAGACGTGCATGGATGTTACAGACGTGTGGCTTTGACGAAACTTGAATTGGTTGTGTGTGCGCGACGAATTCGATGCGTATCCGTCAAAAATTACCGTGTCGACCCCTTTAAAAAAACCCAATTACTTTGTGCACATTCGTCATCTCGAGAAAAAACTTACGCCACTGGACTCGTATCTTTTTTCAGGTCCGGCGAGCCAAGTTTGGTCCGATTCTGAAAAAGTTGACCGGAACGCTATTTTGGCGGGCCCACGACCCGACTCAACGGACGATTTTGTGCATGGCTCATCGGAATCCAAATCTGGACATATCGTTGAGTTCATATAAAAAATTAGACTTGTAGGTTTATAATTTATTAATTTTAGAGACCATAGGTTCTGGCACACTTTTCGGTGCAAAGCGGATCCAACGAAGGATACCGTTTTGACCCAAAATTATTGTTTTGCCCCTGTGTCCAGAATTGAACTTATGGATAGTCAAACTTAGATATTTTTCTTATGCTGAAACTATTGGTGATGTCTATTTCAGCTTCCGGGGACAATTGTAGGAGTTCAGCTTTCGTGGGCCTTTGATCTGACATGTTATTTATTTGGACGTGGTTGATCCTTCACCAGGCAAGTGCACATTGCCAAGTTTTTCAATTCATATATCATGTTTAAATTGTTGTTTATTTTATGATTCATTATTGTTACCGTAGATTCACATTATTCTAATTTAGCAGTTATTTATGTTTCTTTTTATTAGAGACATTTGTCATATATCCTGTATTTGATTTGGATATACCAGATTGTTGTACCTACATGATTATTAGATACGCGAGAACGACTATAAACACATGGACTATTTTTCTTTCCTTATATCATTATTTGTGACCCTGTGACCTTTAAGGTCGGGTTATCTGCCTTTGGAAGCCTGTGGCCTTTAAGGCCAGATTATCTGTTGTAACCATGTGACCTCCAGGGTCAGGTTAGTTGATCGCCCTGTGACCTCTAAGGTCGGGTGAGTTTTCTCAGCTGTGGTTTACCTGTGAGCTATGGTATTTGTTGTCCGTCATTATACAATTCATGTGTGTTTAGTTGTTCTCACTCGTGTATGACTATAGTATAGGTTATGCCTAATTCACTTTTCTTGCTTTATCAATATCTATTTAACTGCTATACTTTGTGATACTTGGCTTGTATATTATGTGTCTTGCTAATCCCCTGAGGACCTGGTGATCTCTCCAGGTATTAGCTGAAGTTATCGAGATAGAATACATTGCTGGATGATGATTGCTTCTCCAAGACTTCAGGTATACTTAGTTGATGTTGTTATCATATTCTTCATTATTTATATTTTGTCCTATATTGACTCATGATATTTTATAGCCTAGTATTTTACAAGCTTCATCTTTCTTCTAGCTTGTTCATGATACATGTATTATTGGAGATCTGCTCTAATACATTTATCTATTTTAGTATCAGTGTATTATGGTCTGATCAACCGTAGTGCACTTGGTTTGATATTGTTCGTTATATTATGTAGATGGATTGAGATATAGTTGACTGGACCCTTTAGATATTATACTTGACTATAGACAACTTATACGTATTCGAGATAGGCTGAGTCCTCTCTATACTTAGCTGACATGTATACGCCCTCCTAGTCCTACGTATTTTGTACTGGGCGTTACAGCTTGTACTTTTTCTATCCACTTTACATCTAGCAAAATTAGCATCTGAATAACGGGTTAGGTCAAAGGACGTAGTTTTGGGATATCATAAGCCGACAGAAGAAGTGTTCTTAAGGTATCAGAAGATACGCTTAACTACACACAGGAGTGATTCCTTAGAGTAAGCTTAAAATCTTGTACACAAGCAAACACTAAATATTATATCAGGACGACTAGCAGTTAAATAAAATAAACTACCAATCATACCTCGATACTTACGTATGTCAACAGGTTTGCCTTGTTCACCTACATCAAGCTTGGTTGAAGTTGCCATTGGAGTGCCAAGTGGTTTGACATATTCTAGATCGAACTTCTTTAGCAAATCTTTTGTGTATTTGGCATGGTTGATGAACGTCCCATTGTTGTTTTATTTGATTTACAGTCCAAGGAAGAATTTAAGTTCTTCCATCATGCACATCTCAAACTCATTCTGCATATACTTAGAGTATTCTTTACAGAGAGATTCATCAGTAGATCCAAAGATAATATCATCAACAGAAATTTGAATTAAAAGAAGATTTTTATTTAAAGATTTTATAAACAGTGTAGTATCAACCTTACCTTTTAAAAAACCATTATCAAGTAGAAAAGAGCTTAGACGGTCGTACCAAGCATGAGGGGTTTGTTTCAAACCGTATAAGACTTTCTTCAACTTGAATACATAATCAGGATTTTTAAAATCAGTAAAACTTGAAAGTTGAGCTACATAAATTTATTCTTTTATGAAACCATTAAGAAAATCACTCTTTACATCCATTTGAAAAAGTTTAAAGTTATGAAAACATGCAAATGCACATAACATGCAAATGGATTCTAATCTCGCAACAGGGACATAGGTCTCATCATAGTTGATACCTTTCTCTTGGTTGTATCATTGAGCTACGAGTTGAGACTTGTAACGACTGACTAAACCATTTTTATTTAATTTATTTTGGAATACCCAACGGATGCCAATGACCGGATGATCAATGGGCTTGGGAACAAGTTCCCAAACTTGATTCTGGTCAAATTGGTTTAGTTCCTCATATATAGCATCTAACCAATAGTTATTACTATATGCTTCTTCAATAGTTTTAGGTTCTAGCTGTAAAATAAATGCAACACAAGAAGCTATATCTCTGGTAGAGGAATGAGTACTTACGCCCTGGGTGATCTCACCTAGTACCAGGTCCTTAGGGTAGTCAGCCATCAATTTTATTCTTTTTGGCAGACTTTCAAGGTAGCTGGTTCCGGTTTCAGGTTCTGTAGACGCCTTGCTTGGTGTACTGATGTCTTCATCATCATTATCTTTGATAGTCTGTTGGTTTAATTCGTCGAAGGTGACGTTCATTGATTCATCGATGATCATTAATTTCTTGTTGAAGACTCGATACCCTTTGCTTTTGGTCGTATAACCTAAAAAGATACCCTCATCGGCCTTTTCGTCAAATTTATCTAAATTATCTTTTGTGTTAAGAATAAAAAATTTACAGCCAAAGATTTTGAGATAAGAAACTGTAGGTGTTCTATCAAACCATAATTCATCGGGAGAGTTCTTCGATTTAGGTCGAATTAGAACCCTATTGAAAACATAACAGGCTGTATTGACTACTTCTGCCCAGAAATATTTAGATAGACTAAACTGGTTCAACATTACTCTAGCCATTTCAGATAGAGTTCTGTTCTTACGTTCCACAACTCCATTTTGTTGTGGAGTCCTGGGACAGAAGAACTCATGCAAATATCCGTGTGTGTCACAGAATTGTTCAAACTCTGCATTCTCGAATTCGCTGCCGTGATCACTTCGAATACAAGTAATCATGAATCCTTTCTCATTTTGAACTTTCTTACAAAATGTGATAAATTTTGATAATGTATCATTCTTGCGTACGAGAAAATATACCCACGTGTATCTAGAGAAATCATATACTATTACAAAAGCATATAACTTACCATCTAGGCTAGTAATTCTACTAGGCCCAAATAAATCTATATGCAGTAATTGTAGAGGTCTAGTGGTACTTACAGCATTTTTGGAATTAAATGTGGATCAGGTAGCTTTGTTCTTTTCACATTCGCTACATACCGTATCCTTTTTGAAGACGATATCCAGTAAGCCTCATACCAATTTTTTCATGAATAATCTTGAAATTGTGTCCATGTTCTCATGTTCGAGTCTCATGTGCCATAGTTGACTCTCATCGTTCTTGGCAAGTAAGCATCTACCTGCATTGTTAGCATCTTCCAACAAATAGAAAACATATATGGTCTTCCCTAATACCTTTAAAGATAGTATTGCCAGTTGAGCTATCAACTATAGTACATTTGTCTTTGACAAGGTTAATACCATAACATGGTCAGCCAAATGTCTTATGCTGAGTAGGTTATATTTTAACTCAGTTACTAGACAGACATCTTTAATCACAGGGTAGGAAGCCTTACCAATGTTGTCGATACCTACTATATATCCTTTTAAGTTGCTACCGAAGGAGACATCCTTATTTCTTCTTCGACGGTGTTGCGAATAGAGAAGCATCACGGTCATGTGCCGTGAGCAACCACTGTCGAGGATCCACTTTCTCTTAGCATGAGTAGGGTATTCCCCCTACAAAGAAGTTTGCAGATGAAACTTTTGGTACCCATTTCTTGTAGGGTCCGGATATGTTAGTCTTTGGTATCCTTGTACATACATTTAAATCAACTAATTTTCTTACTCTACATGCAGGTGAGATATGACCAACAGTGCCACAATAGTGATATCTAGCATGCTGAGTGTTAGGTGCAGTTTGTTGTGCATGATTGGTAGGTCTTGGTGTTCTAGTTGGATACGTGTAATAGAATGTATGTCGGTTAGTCTTCTTAGGCAAAGGTTTGGCTATGTTTGGTTTGACACTATTGGGTTTGACCGTGTTCCGATGTTTTGATAATTGACACGTGTTAGGGTAAGAAGAAGCAACTTCAGGCCGTTTTCCTAACCTAATTTTCAACTTTTTGGAGGTATCATAAATAGTATTATAGTCAGATGTGAGTGCATCAATTCTGACTAGTGCACAATGATGGTTCTTTTTCTCTTTGAGTAAATCTTCCTCAAGTTTAGTTATGGTCTTGTCTTTTTTCTTCGAATAAACGTGTAGTCTCATACAGTTGCAGTTTGATAGAAGAAAGCTCACCAATCTCACTAGGATTTTTACTATTTCTAACCTCAGCTAATAAGTCTTCCTATTTCACCTTTATACTCTTTGAGTACCTTCTTAGAGTTTTGGTATTTGTCAAGCAGTTTTCTATGGTCATCTAAGAGGTCTAAAAGCTCCACCTAACTGGTCGAAGGTAAAATCATCATATGTATCAAACATAGGGTTTGATACATACCTGATCAAATGCCATCAAGCATACATTTGTAGCATCGTTTGATTGTTCATCTTCTAAATTGCTGGCTTCATTTTCATGCCAAATGCTTGTGTTGGCATATCTTCTGGAAGTAGATTTTTTAAGTAACTCTTTTCATACTTGTTGTCTTTCCTGGTTGATGATGATGTTGTCGGACAGTCTTTCTTGATGTGTCATTTCTTCTTGAAACCGTAGCAGATTGGATCTTCTTCATTGTTGTTGTTGATGTTGTTATGTTCCTTCGTTCTTCAGTTGAACCTCATGAACTTTTTGAACTTCTTCACTATGAGAGCTTAATCCTCAGTTTCGGAGTCGTTGTCGTCAGAATCTTCTTCGACAGTTCTTTGTTGTTGAGCTTTAAAGGCGGTTGATTTTTCCTTTGGTACGGCATCTTCAAAGTCTTGAAGTTCTAGCTCGTGAGTGAGTAGCTTTCCCATTAGCGTTTCAAGAGACATGGTAGTGAGGTCGTTCCCTTCAACGATCGTCGTATCCTTCGAAATCTAGTTTTTTGTGAGAGCTCGCAGCACCTTGCGAATCTTTTCATAGTTATTGTATTCCTTGCCTAGGAAGGACAAAGGATTTACAATATCCAAAAATCTTGTGAACATTTGTGTAACGGACTCGTTCGACTTCATCTTGAACGCCTCATACACTTGAGTAAGTCTACTGATCTTTGACTCCTTGACTTGCGTCGTGCCTTCATGAGTGACTTCAAGAAGTTTTCATACCCCATGAGATGTTGTGCATGTAGACACCCTGTTGAATTCAGTTCTATCTAAAGCACAAAATAAAGCATTAATAGCACGTGCATCAAGACTGGATTATTTTTTTTCAGAATTAGTATACTTGTCATGTGTGTTTTCAATCAAATTTCCATCAATAAGAACACATGGAGGCTTTTTATAGTCGTCAACTACAATTGACCATAAGTCAAAATCTAGAGATTTTAAAAATAAACTCATACGTGTTTTCCAGTAAGTGTAGTTGGTACCACCAAATAGTGGGGGTCTGTTTGTGGCTTGGCCGTAAGTTGTGAATTTCACAATTGCCATATGTGATATAATAATCTATGTAACAGCAGTTATATATAAAGAAAATAATAACAATATTACATCGCTTTAGCTGTATAACCAGCTCTGATACCAATTGTAGGAATAAAAATATAAAACGATATACTATAGAGGGGGGTGAAAAGCGTAGGCAGCGGAGTATTAACTATTAAAAATGTTAGCAGCAAGATCACATAAATATATCACAGTTATGAGTAAGTAAAAGTAAAGTGCAAAGAGCAAACTCAAAGAAGGCGATGTATACTGGTATTCCTCTTGTGAGGACTAATCCATTCGGAAGAACTCTAGCTCCCAGTTGAAATATATTATGGAAAAATTACAAGTTTTCATCTAAAGTCCTTGTCAACTTTTACAAACGCAAACTTTAATCCAAAGTGCTCGACCGACTTCAATTATGAAGTGTCTCACTTCTGTCAAGCCTCTTGATTACAATCACTTTGAACTTTTAGACTGTACCGTACTGGCAAATCGACTAGAGGATTATAACTGGCTTGGAATTTGAAATTGAAAGCTTAGTGGGGCTTTAGAAGATCATACTAAGCTTAGAGAGAAGAGGTATGAAAGTGAATGAGTGTGTTGAAATGGTAGAATTTCTCCTCTATTTATAGGGTTTCCAAAGGGAGAATTCGGACAGAATTCTATGAGAGAATCTCGGCATATATCCATTGCATTCGTAACTGCAGGAAGACTGGGTTTAAAATCCAACGTTCAGGGTAGCCGAATTCGGGGTGAATTCGTCCAGAATTCTGCTAATCCAGAATGGATTGATTTTTGGATTTGCAACTCAGGTCTTTGGGCTTTCGAATTTTCAAGCAGTTAGGAAGTAGTTTGTGCTTTATGAGTGGGCTTGTTTTCAAAATAAAAGGGTACTTTGAAAATATTTCTTGGATAGCCTATTTTCCAGTACGACGCAGTTTACATTATATTCCTAGACTCAATAATATGTAAAATTATATTAATAATTGAAATACAGATGCGACATCAAACACAGCTTAAATTCTTGAACGGTAGCAGGCACAGGCTGTCACAGTTCATCCAAGTAGCCCTTATATCGAGACAGTGTTAGATCAATTATTAAAATCTGGTTTGACCATGACCAATGGGCCAACAGTTTTAAGGCTTGTATGGAGGTGGTGAGAGTTTAAAGCCCTGTCTCTAAGGTATCAATGCAATATAGGAGATTTGGGGTCGAAGCTTCTTCCTCCTCTCCATTTCCACCCCCTGTCATAGACAGGAATGACGTGGGATGAAGTAGACAGTACAATGGACCTTTCACTTTTAGCCTCGCTGTCTTGTAGGAAAGCCAACATCAAGGCTTCCTCCTCTGAATCCCAGTGTTGCCTACCCCTAGTCGCATTGGTGTCTATTCATTGACAGATGTCCTCATCTTCGAACGAGGGATTGTTGTGAATTACTGGGGATTGCTACCCCAGTAGATGACGAAGTCATCTTCCTCAAAGAAGACTTATTTTTGAACTGGGTGTATTGGAATACGCCGGTGTTGGATACAGCTAACTTGCTGCCTCAGGGCCGACTTTTGGATGCACTAGCCGAAATTGGAGGGTTCTTAGAATACTTCTTTACAGCAGAGGAATGTAAGGTAGCACGGCACGAGGCAACTAAGACTTCTTCCTTGTCTTCAATTAGCACCCTCTTTTCGAGATAATGTCGAACGGGTGCAGCAGGTTGCAGTCGTTGGAACACGGACTGCCTTGGCGACGGGGCTACTGTTTTGCAACAGCATCAATTGATGGTGACAGTAGCACAAGTATGCCCCGCGAGGGGTGTGTTGTGCATAGTAGTCACCTCCTCAGCTTTACGTTTGTGATTAATCATGTCACGTAAATCATACGATGAGAGGTTCACATTTACACCCACTTTAGGCGCATAGCTAGGCAAGCGCTCGGGTGTGTATGTGGGTGATGCGCTCCCTGATATGTTCCAGCGCATGAGATTCACCCAGATAGTTGATGGAGGAATAACACTGATTGTGTGTCAAACCCACTTCATGTGCACAGCTCACGTAGGCTCATGGGTTTGACAACACAAGATTTTTCCCCTGACTTGGTTCCAGCACATGAGATGCACCCAAGTGGGAAGGGGACTTTGAAAACTGACCCATTCGGGATGCCAAAGAGTCTGAGACAATTCTGTATAGCTTGTCATCAACCGTGTGCATGACTTTCAACACACGTTTTGGGCTTACTGTTGGCATAGCACATTCAGGGCGCCTGGCCTGTGCCGCCTTAGACTTCTTTATACTCGCCCGCTAAGGCGCGTAGTACTCAGAATCCAATTTTTTCTTGCCATAGTGGCAAATGATTCTATCGAAGATAAAAGGTTTACCCTGCACAGCAGAACCCATTCACAGGAGTGTGGTTGCGCCTTTCTTATTTCGGCACATTCCCTTTGACTGGGACATGGTAGATTGGGAGTGTCAGTTAGTACTATGCTTCCCAGACAGATGTGCCCCTCTAGAAGTAGCATCTTGCTTGCTGAAGGAGTCAACTGCAGGGAGTCGCTGTGCCAGCACAGTCCCTCTAGTGTTGGTATGTGATGCATCCTCTTTAGGTACCTAGACTTGGCGAGTCTTCTTCGGCTTTGGTAGCCGCTTCGAAGGGCTCACGCTACCTTCAGAGAGAAATTCCTCGTAGGGTTGCTAGTCGAAGTACACAACCAGCATCTTTTAGGAAGACCCGAGTTTGTTATTGTAGCTCCCCTTCCCGGATACTTTGAAATATTTTTATTATTATTTACTTTATGGGTTTACAAATGTTCGTATTATTCTTTTAGAAATTGAGGAATAGTTTCTAATTATTAAAATAGAGGTACAAATTTATATTTTATTATTAAGGTGCTATCCTATATATAGATAACAAGATTATTAGTATTTATGATATTTATGGAAATTATTTTAGATTGTGAGTTTAAGGATATATATATATATGTATAATATATATGGGGGTATGTGCATGTATATATATATATATATATATATATATATATATATATATATATATATATATATATATATATATATATATATGTGTGTGAATTACGTATAGATAAATATATATGTGGGAAAATATATATGTGTATTCATGTAAATAGGCATTTATATATATAAATATTATATGTATGTGTACTTGTATGTATATATCAATATATATAATAGTGTGTGTGTGTGTGTATGTGTATTTACATAAATGTATATTATAAAGATATATGTGTATGTGTATATATATATATATATATATATATATATATATATATATATATGCACAACGGTGCAAATAAATAAGTATATATGAGTGAATATAGAAATATATATGTATATACGAGCATGATTATTTGTACATATATATATTCACTCATATATACTTATTTATTTGCACCGTTGTGCATATATATATATATATATATATATATATATATATATATATATATATATATATATATATATATATATATATAATATATATATATATATAGATAGATATACAAATAATAAAAAGAAATAAGAAATAAGAAAACGAAAGAAAAGGAAATAGAAACCAGCCCGGGCTCAACAGCCCGAGCCCATACCAAATCCCCACACCAGCATCCTAACTTCCCCAAGCAGACTTGAGCCCGGCCGAAGCCCTTGGCTTCGTAAAACAGCAGCTATATAACCCGAGCTCGGCCACCCCACAACTGTGGTATCTACAATATAAAACCGAACGAGAGTTCGCAAAACCACAGCAAACCCTAAACAACGCCACCCGACCTCCGCCCCGGGCGCAAACCTACGCGCGCGCGCGTGCCGCCGCGAGGCACCGCCGGCGGTCAGGACCACCGCGCGCGCGCCGGAGCTCGCGGATTTAACAGCCACCGCAGCAGCTTCCGTAGTCAGGTACTCATCTTTGTGCAACGATTTCTTCGTCATTGCTCCATGATATTTTGATCTATCGACTCGTAGAGGATGCCTACATAACCATCTCGACATAACAGTAAATAGTTTAAGACCAAGTCGATCAACCTGCCGGGAAGATCGACGCAAAGTCGAACGTAAAACTGTCCAAAACATGACAGTATTTCGATCCAGACCCCCATCTTGGGAGGCCGACATCGGTCGATCCTGATAGGAGACGCAAAATCTATTTGAAGAAGTTTTTAGACAACCTAACCAGCTTTCAAACCCTATTTTTAGATTATTTTATTAATCAGTAGATGTTAAGATAAATTGAGTTGAAAATCACGAAAAATCTGTTTTCAAAACAATAAAATCGCTCCACACGACGTGCGTCACGCCAATCCGGACGACATGGTCGCGAACCGAAAGCATCGAAAGCTACGTAACGGTTTCATGGTCGTGTGGGCTTTGACGGAATTCGAATTGGTCGTGTGTGCGCGACGAATTTGATCTGTATCCGTCGAAATTCACCGTATCGTGCACGTTGCAAATTCTCTAATTACTTTGTGCACGCTCGTCAGATCGAGACGAAACTTGCGCCAACAGGACCGTATCGTTTTTCTGGTCATGTATGCCAAGTTTGGTCCAATTCTGAGACAGTTGAATCCGACGTCGTTTTGCGGGCCCCACGGTCCCACTCAACGGGCGATTTTGTGCACGGCCCGCCGAAATCCAACTTTGGACATACGGTTGGGTTCGTATCGGAAAACTGGATTCATAGACATGTAGTTTGATGACTTTAGAGACCGTTGACTTCGGCACACTTTTCGGTGCAAAGCGGATCCAACGGCGGACATCATTTTTGCTCGAAATTACCGTTTTGCCCGTGTCCAGAATTGGACTTAAGGACAAACAATCCTAGCTAATTTGACTATTCTGAGAACGTTGATACTATTTATTTCAGCATCCGGAGACTTCTATATGTGTTGACTGATTGTGGCTCATTGAGTGGTATGGTATTATTGGTTTCTCCAGCTAAGGACCTCAGGCAAGTGCACTTTCTGATTGCTTTCCGATTCATAGTAGTCTTTTCATTTCATGTCTATACATATATCTTGCTGCTTGTTGACACGCTCGTCACACGGAGTAGTCGGGAGGGAAAATATCTTAGTAAACATGTGGACTACCCAGAACTATCCCAGTGTCTCTCGTGAATGATAGCCGCTGCACAAGACACGTGCAGTGTGCCTGATTTACCCCCTAGCCGTCCACATGTCGAAACGGATATTTCACACCACCTAGAAGATGTCTTTTATTAGTTTTTCCTTATTTTCTTCTCTATCGTGCTACTAGCTTTCATATTCCATATGCTATTTTCATGTCTTGTTAATTCTATTATGTTTTCATTTTGTCGTCGGTTTGTGTACTTATTCCATTCCTGACTGGAAACCAATATTTTTCAGGTTTAGCCGCTATCACTCTTAGCACTGGGGAAGACTTGGGTATGCTGAAGACAACCTAGAAATAGAAAGCAATTGTATCAATTTTATTAAATGTAAAGTCTTGTATTTTCTTTAAATATAAATCTTGTAAATGTTGTAATAAACTTAGAATTGTGAATGAGCAGCAAATATCATATTTTGAGCATTTATTTCTCGCGGGCTTGACAGCGTTCTACCGCCGACTCTGCGGCGTAGGCTGGCTTGGACACGTCTCGTATCCGAAAAGCGGGTGCGGGTCGTGACAAGTTTTTGTGGTGGCCCATGCAGGTCCGTTTTCGCAAAAGATTGCGAACTCGTGATGGTGCGCTAGTCGTACTATTGCGAGCCTGCGCCCAAGAAATATCCATTCACAATTAGGATTTAAATAATTTAAGATAATGACTAGGACTAGGAGTCCCTTGTTTAAAATTGACCGTTGGGTAGTTAAGGGTGTCTGATAGGCCATACAAGTTGGATACAGAGTTGTTAAATTTAGTTTGCTTGCCATATCTTTATAGGCACACTATCTCTTTTGATATGACAACGTGACACAACGCGGATATACTATTTGCTTGATTAGTTAGGCTTACCTAGAATTAAGACTTTGATCTTGATGAACTGTTTAATTTTCTTTGTTGTATTAGATATAAACCTTATATCATAAATTAGAATTGCCTATTTAAATCCTATTTTTGCTGTAAGGAATAGATTTAAAATTACTGATTCTTTTATTTTGTATAGAATCTCGAGGTAGATCGATTCGAGAATTTCCTCAACCATTGAAATGCATATTAAATAAATACTCGAATGTTTGTATTCCTTTCGTCTTTAGTTAATTCCCCCATGTTAACTCTTTTGTTTTAGGTGTTATGACTGGCAGGACGAATACCTACGCTTTATTTTTTTTTGTCAACCTGTTTGAATCTCAAGAAGCCCCTAAATTTTTATGGTTATAGTTAAAGGAATATTAGCTAACCCATAAAGTTTAGACAGCAGCGCACTGTCGTCAATTATTTGAGAGTGGGGAATGTGGGTTCACTGCAGCCAGCAGCGCACTGGCGAGGCACAACCCATAGAATTGAAACCATTTTGAAGAAACATAGTTTATGGAGCATTGCTAAAACTATGTCCTAGTTGACCTCTTTAGATCTTAGATACCCTTGTGTCAATGTAGGGTAGAGTACCTGATAGTATATCACACCTGAATCACGGAACCAAGAGTTTACCGCAGCCAGATATATGGGCGAAGCTTAATTCTCGGTAAAATGATTTTTGACGTGATCACAAGATTAGGATACTATAGAGGATAAGGACTGCCCTGTATGACCCTAAGATCCAAAACCAATACTAGTGTAAGTTTTGTAAGTCGAGTAGCATGTCTCCCAACCTAGCTTATGTGGTTCTTGTGATCTATCGACGAGGTAATTGACTAACACTAATAGGTTTACCTGGAGTATAGAATTCAGAAACCCATAAACCATTAGTCGACCAAGGTCTCATGGATAGTATGATGCCTATAAATGAGGACACCAGGTAAGGTATTGATTATCTCAAAACTCGAACTATTTGTGCCTCATTTCCAAAAATCTCGCGTACTTATATTTTGACCATCTTGACCAATGCTGATATTACAGCCTAGTTTTGCAAGCTTACTCTTTTATCGAGCTTGATTTAAGACATATGTTTATTGGGGACGCCCGCTAACATATTGTCTAATCAGAATCATTGTATTACGGTCTGATCAACCATGATGCAATTGGTTCGCCTTTCATCTAATTACACTACGTAGATTGAGATATAGATATCTCTAGGATCTCATCCGCGACTGCTTTGACAATCCCTCTTGAAATAATACCTTCGCCTTTGAATCACGTAATCGTACTCGGTGACCCCTCTCTTGAACTCCTTATTTGTTTTGTCTTTCACTGATTTAGAAAGACAAAAGCTCGTAATTGATAGGTAGATACATAGTATTCCCATGACTATGATAGTTGTACACGCAAGTGTAGCTACCATCGGCCAGCCTTGTGATTGAAACCTTGCCTTGGGTTACTCGTTCTCCTCTCGACCTTTAAGCTACTAGTGGGACCTTCTAGCCATTTGAATTTGAGGAACGGTCCTTGACTTGACCTATAATTACCGTATTCCGTCACGCCGTGCCTTATTCTTTATTACCAAGAGTCGAGGTACAGTATCCGGACTTCGGAATCCTTCTAACCTCCTTATTCCTAAAACCATATCCTAGCTTCTAAGGTGGGTAGACTGTAAGTCTTCTAAAATTTTTAGGATATACCAGGATTACCGTTTGATTAGAGTAATTTCATTAGGATGATAAGTAGTTCCCCATA